>PVJN01015157.1:0-45351 GCA_004026805.1 Lasiurus borealis | reverse complement strand
AATCCAAATTGACTTGTGCTCAGATCTGATTCTGCGCGGGTCTCGGGAAGTTTGGAGAATCAGACTTTTCATTGGCAACTGCCTGTGAACTGTACTAATTAAATGAACCGTGAAGAATGAGCTTGAAGGGCCCACCCCAGCGAAGGAGGATATTAACAGGGAAGCCTCTCGCATTTGCATAATGTAATTGGTGTGGCTGTTGGAGGCAGTTTAGTCTCCTGACAGCAAGGACCCTCTCCGAAATCGAATGCAAATTGGCCAGCATTTTGTCTTGTTAGCACCTGGGTCCCCATTTCACACCACTTTCTCTCCTGCCCCAAATAGAAATATCGAGAACATCATTCCTGCCGAAATTCCTCTGGCACAGGAAGTGACAACGACACTCTGGGAATGGGGCAGCATCTGGAAACAGCTCTACGTGGTGAGCCTGCAAGCCCTGTTCCCAGGGAGGGGAGCTTTCTGTAGTCTTCGTGTGGCGGAAATTTGGGATTTAGCCTTGAACGGGGCAGGGTGGCTTTACGGAGAGAGTAGGACACGGTGTGTCTGAGGACATCAAGGCCCAGAGAGGTGCGATGACTTTCTCAAGGACGCACCGCCAGTGAGTGACAGGGCCGTGATGAATGGGGGTCTGGTGTGATCCTCTTTGAAATGAATGCAAACATTTTCCAAGTGGAATATTTTAAAGGGATCACCTTGAGAGCCGTTACCGTCTAAAGCTGACTTCAATGGGGCTCCGCAGTTTCAGTAAACTCGGGGGATTTTGATTTCCCGCTCTGCTTACAACACCTTCAGAAATCCTGTTCTCCTATGTTAATCAGCTAATGGCTGCCGTCCTCAGATCTGCGCGGAAACCCTGACCCTGGAAAAACAAAGAGCGCGTTTTGCATCTGTTTTCCCTGTACTGAATCGAATCTCATTTTGAGTCCGCCTTTGATGTTTCTCAAGTTCTAATGAAAGCAATTAGCTAAGAAAACCATTAAGCTGCGAGTGAAAATGTCAACCGAGGCCCCCCCGCACATTGGTTACAGCACCTGGCACCGCTGCGGCTGTACACACACGTTTCGCAGACTTCCTTCTACCGTCATACATGTTGACTCCCATGTGGCTATTTCATAATATATGGTCATCGGTGCCTCCAATTCCATAAGGTCCCCAAAAGTTGTTAGGAAAGTTTGGGGGACCGGCAGTAGACTTGAGGCTCATGTGGATCATCATGCAGCTCCACTACCCTTTTGAAAACATGTCATATGCGTGCACCAGGGATGCTTGGTGTTTCCCCTGGAAAAATCCTTGACGGCAAGTCCATGGTGCCCTTGACCCTAGTAAACAGCTCCTTAAATGTCCAATATGCCAGTACAGTGGTACCTCGAGATACGAGTTTAATTAGTTCCGTAACCTTGAGGCGTGGGAAACTATGAGACGCTCGAGTCGCGGTAAACTGGTGGGTCGTATGCATCCAGTCGATCCGCGCGATTACTTGTATCTCAAATGTTGCTCGTATTTCAAAGCAAAAATCGCTCGCTAGACGGCTCGTATCTCAAAAATCTCATATGTTAGGGCACTCGTATCTCGAGGTACCACTGTATCGCCTTTGTGAATCGTGCCTTATTTCCACACCATCTACGTAATGTTTACTTAATCCTAAATTGGCTCCCTTTTTAGTAAACTGAAATGATTCCCATAAGGAACTGTATAGCAAGCTTTTTCATTCTAGCATTTTCTGATTCTCCGACACCAGTTGGATGCCCTACAATTCCATTCAATTTAACACTGACTATCCAGAGTTAGCGTCAGACACCATAGATTTAAGGACTCACCTCTGCAAGATTTGTCGCTTCAGATGCCAGTCACGAGTCCTGCACCCCATTCGGGGGTTTCTCATGACTCATCCCCAACCCCACCTCGGGCTCTGCTCAGAAAGTTCTCGAAAGGGCTGTATTCATGGTTACTGTTTTATTAGAAACGATGCCAGGCAGGGACAGCCACCTGGAAGAGATAGATGCCCAGGAAAGGCACTGGGGTGGGAGTGGGCACAGGGCTGCTATGCCTTCTCCAGGTGTGCCACCCTCCCTGTACTGCAGCGAATATAATCTGTTCACCATCTGCAGAGTTCCTTGAACCTTGTTGTGGAGGGTTTTAATCAAAGTCTTATCAAACAATCATGATGGATTATATCATTGACCATTGGTGATTGAGCTCACTGTCTAGTCCTCAGCATCCTGGAGGTTGGGAGTGGGGCGGTGAGAGGGATGCTGAAAACTCCAACTCTCTAACCACATGGTCGGTTCCTATGGCACCCGGCCCCCATCCAGAGGTTACCTAGGGGAATACCACGTGTCATGGCATTAGCCTAAACTCCGGTTAGGTCAAAGGAGCTCATTATGAATAAGAAAAGACACTCCTCTCTGTGGCCCAGGGAATGCTAAGTATCTTATGAGCTGCGCCAAGACCCGGGACAAAGACCAAAACTCTATTTCATTAGACCACGCATGCTTTCCCAAATGGAAAGCTAAAAGTACTTGGCACCATTAGAACATCATTCAAATAAATAACATTGAAAACAATGTTATTAAATGCTTGCTCTAGTACCTGCCAAAAGCTTTGAGCCGCAGACCTTCTCTCTCTCTCTCTCTCTCTCTTTGTTAAAACAACATAAATTAACCAGTGTGAGAGAGAGGTTAGAGAGAAGCTGCATCTTCCTCCTTGGCTTGAACAGGACAGGAGAGTCACCGTAGAGGCCCATGATATTTGGGGTGATGTCTTTGTTCCATGAAAAGCCATATTGTATCCCTCAGGTTGTGTGCAGGTCACACTTGGGGAAACGCTGTCCTAGAAGTGGGCCTTTATCACCAGAAAAAGGAGGTTCCCAGCCTTAAAGGGGCCTGTGCTCTAGGGGTGGTGAAAGTTTCCCATCTTGTCTTCTTTTTTTTCTTTCTTTTTTTAATATATATTTTATTGATTTTTTTACAGAGAGGAAGGGAGAGAGATAGAAAGTCAGAAACATAGATGAGAGAGAGACATAGATCAGCTGCCTCCTGCACGCCCCACAGTGAAGATGTGCCCACTAGCAAGGTACATGCCCCCGACCGGAATCGAACCCGGGACCTTTCAGTCCACAGGCCGACGCTCTATCCACTGAGCCAAACTGGTCTTGGCCCGTCTTCTCTTCTTGCTTCTTTGAATGATCTAGTAATTACATTGATCTAAGACAGCTTAATAGGAGAAAAAAAAACCCCACAAATTTAATTTCATCCTTATGGGAAAACCAAAGGTTTGAGGCTCACAAGGCAACCAGGTGATGGAGGCTTCCAGAACATCCTGAGCTCAGGACAGGGGAGGGGTCTGGGAGTACAGACGGGAGGAAGGCCATCCGCAGGAAGGCAGAGGAGAGCTTTGGAAAACAAAGCTTGCCCTGTTCTGCAGACAAGTTGCTGAGGTACAAAGGTATGTTCGGTGAGAGCGCTCTTCCTGGTTACAGGCCCTCCCTTCCCGTGTAAATTTAGGCAGTTGAGGGGGAGGTAGAGAGCGTTTCCTGAATCTGTTGGCTTTTGATTGCCTTTAGCTCGAAATAGTCCTCATGTCAAAGAGACATATTTCGGGGTGCCAAAATCTGCTCCCCTTCACAGCAGCTGCTCATGGTATTCCTGCCCAGGCATCTTTTGGGATAAGTCAGAAATCATCCTTTCTGTAATTGAGAAGTGATCTGGATTGTTGTTACCTTGGCTTTTGGGAAACCCTCGTGGCCCAGAGGACAGAGAGGGTACATGCCAGGGACTGAGACCACCAGCCAGTCTTTTGGTAGCTGGGGAAGGGTACCTCCTGCACAGGTGACCGGGGACCGTTTCCTGTCTCCTAGGCCAGCAAAAAGGAGCGCTTCCTCCAGGTGCAGGCCATGATGTACGACCTGATGGAGTGGCGGTCCCAGCTCCTCTCAGGAACACTGCCCAAGGACGAGCTGAAGGAACTGAAGCAGAAAGTCACATCCAAAATCGACTACGGCAACAAGTAAACGCTGTTTCCTCTGAAAAGATGCTTTCTCTTTCTACCCACCCCCCTCCTCCTCCTTTCCTTCTTCCCTCCCCAGAAGCTCGGTTTCATTTTTAGAGACGAGTTTGCCACTTTCTATTTGGGAAAAAGGCTGTTACCAGGGCTGTGCTTGTGCCTTTGTTATCACCCCCCCGGGACCCAGGACAGGCGAGTGGAGAGCAGGCTTGCTTACGCAGGTAGTGATTAGCCGGCTGAGAGATTGAGGACACTCGTTTAACCTACTTCCGAGGGGCGGGGGAGCGCAGTCCTGCTGGCTCACTTTTGGCTCAGTTGTCATTTCGTTCCGGCACTTACAGAACCGGTCCTTAAATCCCAGTGTGAGGCTGCACGTTCTTCCCCATCCTAAAGCATCCGGGCCCCATACTGTCAGCTGACTCCCGAACAGTTACAGAAGCATTCCCTCCAAAGGCAATAGCAGAGATTCACGCGAGTTTGAATGTCGTGAAGTTAAGGAGAACATGAAACAATTTTTTTGAGGCAGGGAAACCTACTGGTGATAATAAGAGCGGTAATCGTATTTTAACTAAAATTTCATCTGGGCTTAATATGCACCGGGCATGCTAAGTGCTCTACACGCGCTGTTTTATTTAATTCTTACAACAACTCCATGGGGTATGCATGTGTAATGTCCTCGATTTTTTTTAATTTATTTATTTTATTAATGTATTACACGTGTACATATCTTCCCGTTGCCCCCCCCCCAGTCCCATGTATGCCCTCACCCCCCAGTGTCTTGTGCCCATTGGTTATTCTTTTTCTTTCTTTTTTAAAAAATATATTTTATTGATTTTCTACAGAGAGGAAGGGAGAGGGATAGAAAGTCAGAAACATCGATGAGAGAGACATCGATCAGCCGTCTCCTGCACGCCCCCTACTGGGGATGTGCCCGCAAGCAAGGTACATGCCCTTGACCAGAATCGAACCCGGGACCCTTCAGTCCGCAGGCTGACGCTCTATCCACTGAGCCAAACTGGTCTCGGCTCCTCGCTTTTTTTTTAGATGAAGAGACTGAGGCTCTTAAAGAGGTCAAAGCACTTATTGACGGTCACACAGCTAGTAAGGGGAAGAGCCGGCATGTAGTTCCTGGCTGCCCGACTCCAGAGTCCATGGCCTCACCACTGTGTGACCTGGAGAGCATGTGAGAGCTGTAAAAGCCTCCCTGCTCTCCAAACGCCTTTCTCGTTTGTTTATTCATCCCGTCAACCAATGAGTGTTGAGCACTTAGGATTGGACCAATTTCCTGCCACGTGTGGAGGCTTTGGAAATGAAAGTTTCTGTCCACTAAAGCGAGCCGCAGTTTGCCGCTCTGTTGACTAATGAGTTTGCCGACCACAGCACTGAAGGTCCACAGCCCAGTTGGGACTGAACTCCAGGAAACTATTGATATGTGTTGTGGTCAGTTTGATGGCTTAGGAAAAAGATGTTCTCAAGTTGATTGGAGAAGGGAGTCAAGGAAGGCTTCTGGAGGAGGTGACTCCAAGCTGGATGTTAACTCTTCTTTTTTTTAATATATTTTATTGATTTTTTACAGAGAGGACTGGAGAGAGATAGAAAGTCAGAAACATCGATGAGAGAGAGACACTGATCAGCCGCCTTCTGCACGCCCCACTGTGGAGATGTGCCCGCAAGCAAGGTACATGCCCCCGACCAGAATCGAACCTGAGACCCCCTCAGTCCTCAAGCCGACACTCCATCCGCTGAGCCAGACCGGTCTCTGCTGGATGTTAACTCTTAAACGAAGTGGGTAGGAGTGTCCACTTCTTTAAATAGCCAGACTGCCAAGTGGGTCACAAGTCTGGCGCTCCTCCGAGGAGGAAGTAGAAAGAGCCTGTTCCATGAGAATAAGATCCCTTCCCAGCAGCTGGGTTTTTCGCTTTTGTCATTTGCACTTGGAAGCAGATCCAAAGGGGAGAGCCAGTGGGTCCAGCTCACAGCTGCTCTCCGTCCCAGGAGCCCCGTCCTTCTGCCAGCTCCTCAGCTGGCAGCTGCCAAGCGTGTCCAAATCTGCTTATGGTGCACACGGCCCCGCCGTGACAGCGCGGCGAGTTTGCCCGCAGCTGCTGCCGCCCTGGTGCCGAGGCAGCTGGGAGTGTGGGAACGGAGGGAGTTTTGCTTTTTACAGCTGTGGCATCTGTGACCTTTGGTTGTTGTGTCCTCCCAGAGGCGCCTAAGGAAAAGGGCCGAAGCAGGAGAAACGGTCCAGCTCTTTGGATGCCTGTCCTGGGTTAGGGGCTCTTGCAGACCCTGCGCCTCCTGAACAGGACTCGTCTCCCTTCCGGCCTCTCTCTCTTGCTGTGCTGGGAGCTCCTCCAAGACAGCGACTGTCTAACTCATGCTGTGTGCCAGCGACTGCACACAGTAGGTGCTCAGGGAGGTGTCCCCGAAGGAGTGCATGAGTGATGGTGATGGAAGAAAGAGGAGAGAACAGGCCCTCCCTCCGTCAGCCTTCCCTCTGCGACACGGCCCACCCAGCCCCGTGCTTTTAGTTTCAAGCTGTTCCCTTTTGGGGAAGTGAGAGGCACCCTCAGAGACGGAGGCCCTGAGCTGAGGGGCCCCTGGCTTCTCTCGCCTCCCTTCCCCGGTGACCTCAGCTGGAAGTGAGAGAGAACTGTGCACCTTGAATTCACACCGGCTCGGAGCTCTGGTCTGGGGTGTGGTGAGTGGCCTCCTGAGAGTCAGAAGGCTGGGCCTCTGGGCAGAGTGTGGCTGTGAGCGCAGGGAAGCATGACCGGGTGCTGAGTGTCCAGGGGGTGATCAGAATCAGCCCGTTTCCTCCCCAGTTCACTCCCTTCCTGCACTGAGACAATGTTGTTGAGTGCCAAAGTGGTGCCAAGGACATTTATAAAATGCATCCTCGATACTAGTACATATTTCACAACAACAAACAGCCAGCAAGGAGGACTAATGATGACCTACTGAGTGCTTGCTGTCTGCCAGGTACTGATTTAAGCACTTTCCGTGTATTAACCTATGGAAGTGTCAGGACAGGTTCCCATTTCTCAGATGAGGAAACTGAGGTTCAAGGAGTGATTAGGTCATTTTTGTCCAAAGTGCACTGGCATTTGAACCAGGGGGCTTGATTCCGGGGCTCAGTGCTCAATCAGTGCATTCTGATGCCTCCCAAGGACCATGTTGATGCGGGGGAGAGGGGAAGAGGAGGAGGAAGAAGAAGGCAGAGAAGGGGGGAGAGAGAGAGAAAGGCATCTTAGTAGGAAGTCATGCATTGCTTGGGAGGAGGAAGCATGAACAAGAAGGTGAGAGAAGGGAGGCAGGGTGAGAGGCAGGGCAGGGTGTGATAGCTCTGAATGTAACAAGGTTAGTAGGAATTATTCAGTGAAGAATTGCAGAGGAGAGAGAGAGAGAGAGAAAGAGAGAGAGAGAATGCTAGAGGAGTTGTCAGACGAACATGAACAGGGAGAGGAAAGCAAATGGACCAGCACCTTGAGGGCCTGAGCGCCAAGTGGAGAAGAAGTTTGGATTTGTCCAGGGGGGCAATGGGAAACCACAGAAGGACTCATTTCTGTTTTCTTTATCTTTTTTTTTTTTAATATATTCCATTGATTTTCTACAGAGAAGAAGGGAGAGGGATAGAAAGTCAGAAACATCGATGAGAGAGAGACATCGATCAGCCACCTCCTGCATGCCCCCACAGTGGAGATGTGCCCGCTACCAAGGTACATGCCCTCAACCGGAATCGAACCCGGGACCCTTCAGTCCTCAGGTCAACGCTCTATCCACTGAGCCAAACCGGTCTTGGCTTGTTTTCTTTATCTTAAAAACTATATATATTTTTAGAAAAATGCACACAGTGGGGGTTTCTTCCCCCACCGCCATCCTGGGCTCATCTGATAATTTTCTTGAACAGAAGAGAGCAGCGGGGCCCGCTCCTAAGCAGAAAATGTCCAAACGGCCACTTCTCCCAAACGAATGGTCTGCTGTCCTGTTGGGGGCGGCCCTCCTGATGCCGAGTCCTGGGAATCCTGCAGCCCCGCCCATCGACTACGAACGCTCCCAGTTCCAAGTGAGACTGGCAGTGGACTGGCTCTCTGTGTCCACAGAGTGAGGGATTGGGAAGCCTGCACCTGGGAGAATGTTTTATTCAGACATTTCAGAACACAATCCACTCTGATACATTTGGAAGAGAAAGAGCTAGAGAGATCTTGGCATCAGCTTACGTACGGGCGACGCTCCATCTTTGCCGAGGCCACGCGAGCCTCTGCCCGGCGTTAGTTGAATGCATTTGTCCCCCCGTGAGCACAATCCGTTCTGCACCGCGGACCAACATTATGAGTCATATCTAGTGGGAAGTTAATTTCCTAATGAATGTGGACAAACGGGTGAACCTTGGCTCCCTTCTGTTTGCATTTGGATGAGAGGAGAGACGTGCCTCTCACTCTGATTCTCAAATGAGAGATGAAAGCGGAGGCTCCTTCCTCTGTCTTTGATGGGCTTCCCCAATCCGGTACCCAGGGGTGGTGCCTCAGCAGGATCACTATTGGCCTTCTCAGAATCTCCATCAGCCCATCTCCCCTAGGGATAGCCGAGGTCCTCCCTCTCCTCATCAAGTGCAGAGGCAGCTACAAATTAGGCCTCTGCAAACCTACCCAGGGTCCCTCAATCCGATACTGCTCCTAAGCGCCTACCTATAACGTATACCACAGAGGTCAAGAGCGCAGACTAGGATGTACTATTACTTTTTACTAGCTGTGTGATCTCAAGCACATAAATTAGCCTCCATATCCGTGGTCTTTCTGCACCGGCGAAACGGGGGATATTAGCTCCCTCAAGGGTTGTTGTAAAGGTTTAATTAATGCATTAATGCACATACATTGAACAGATGTGAGCTCGCTGCAAGTGCTGGGTGAGTCTTCGCTGTTATTAGTAGTCACTGATGCCAAACAGAATGGCAGATGAAGCTGAAACAAATCAGTAACGAAGGAGAAAGTGTGTCATCTGGAAATCAGAGAGCTAAAGAGAGATTTGCCCCCAACAACTGTGTTCAAATAGTTATTTAATAAATAACATGTGAATATCCTCTCTGCACTTATATTTTATATATATAGTAGAGGGCCAGTGCATGAAATTTGTGTACTGGGGCGGGGGGTGTTCCTTAGCCCAGCCTGCATCCTCTCCTTGTCCAGGAGTCCTTGGGGGATGTCCCACTGATGGCTTAGGCCTTGCTTCTCGTGGGGAGTGGGCCTAAGTCAGCAGTCAGACATCCTTAGCGCTGAGGCAGGAGAGGCTCCCAGCACCACAGCTGCACTCACCAGCCATGAGCATGGTTTCTGGCTGAGTAGTGCTCTCCCCCCAACCCCCATGGGACTGCACTGACCACCAGGGGGCAGCTCCTTCATTGAGCATCTGCCCCCTGGTGGTCAGTGCACATCACAGCAACCAGTCATTCAACAGGTTTAGTCAATTTGTATATTAATCTTTTATTATATAGGACTGGAGGCCCGGTGCATGAAATTCATGCAGGGAGGGGGGGAGCTGTGTCCTTCAGCCCAGCCTGCTCCCTCTCCAATCTGGGACCCCTTGAGGGATGTTCAACTGGATCGGCCTAAATGGACAGTTGGACCTCCCTCTCACAATCCAGGAGTGCTGGCTCCCAATTGCTTGCCTGCTTGCCTTCCTGATTGCCCCTAACCACTCCTGCCTGCCAGCCTTATCACCCCCTAACCACTACCCTGTCAGCCTGATTGATGCCTAACTACTCCCCTGCCAGCCTGTTGGCCCCTAACTGCCCTCCCCTATGTGCCTGGTCAACCCTAACTGCCCTCCCCTGCAAGCCTGGGTCCCCTCCAACTGCCCTTCCCTGCAGGCCTGGTCACCCCCAACTTCCCTCTTCTGCTGGCCTGGTCACCCCTAACTGCCCTCCCCTGCAGGCTTGATCACACCCCCAACTGCCCTCCCTTGCAGGCCTGGTTCCTCCCAGCTGCCCTCTCATGCTGGCCTGGTCTCTGCCAACTGCCCTCCCATTCTGGCCATCTTGTGATGGCCATCTTGTGTTCACATGGGGGCAGAATCTTTTGACCACCTGGGGGCAGTCATCTCGTGTGTTGAAGTGATGGTCAACCTGTATATTACTCTTTTATTAGATAGGATAAATGAGTGAGATCATGTGGTATTTTTCTTTCATTGACTGGCTTTTTTTCACTTAGCATAATGCTCTCCAGTTCCATCCAGGTTGCTTTAAATTGTAAGAATTCCTTCTTTTTTATGGCAGCATAGTATTCCATTGTGTAGATATACCATAGTTTTCTGATCCACTCATCTGCTGATGGGCACCTAGGCTGTTTCCAAATCTTAGCTATTGTAAATTGTGCTTCTATGAACATAGGGGTGCATAAATCCTTTCTGATTGGTGTTTTTAGTTTCTTAGGATATATTCCTAGGAGTGGTATTACTGGGTCAAATGGGAGTTTTAGTTTTTGAAAGAAACTCCATACTTTTTTTGTTCCATATGAATTTTTTTTAAGTTTGTTTTATATCTGTGAAATATGCCATTGGTATTTTAATGGGGATTGCATTAAATCTATAGATTGCTTTGGGTAGTATGGACATTTTTAGTTTTTTAAAGAAACTCCATACTGTTCTCCACAGTAGCTGCACCAGTCTGCATTCCCACCAGCAGTGCACGAGGGTTCCTTTTTCTCCTTATCCTCGCCAACGCTTGTCGTTTGTTGATTTGTTGATGATAGCCATTCTGACAGGTGTGAGATGATATCTAATTGTTGTTTTCATTTGCATCTCTCAGATGATTAGTGACTGAGCATGTTTTCATATGTCTCTCGGTATTCTGTATGTCCTCCTTCAAAGAGTGTCTATTTAGGTTCTTTGCCCATTTTTTGATTGGATTGTTTATCTTCCTTTTGTTAAGTTGTATGAGTTCCCTGTAAATTTTGGTGATTAAATCCTTATTGAATATGACATTGGCAAATATATTCTCCCATGCATTGGGCTTTCTCGTTGTTTTGTTGATGGTTTCTTTTTGCTGTGCAGAAGCTTTTTATTTTGATGTAGCCCCATTTTTTAATTTTCTCCTTAATTTCCCTTATCCTAGGGGCTTATCAGTAAAGATACTGCTGCAACATACATCTGATATTTTGCTGCCTATGGATTCCTCTAATATTTTTATGGTTTCCCATATTATGTTTAAGTCCTTTATCCATTTTAAGTTTTTTTTTGTGTGTATGGTCTAAGTTGATTATCTAGTTTCATATTTTTGCATGTATCTGTCCAATTTTCTGAACACCATTTATTGAAGAGACTATATTGACTCCATTGAATGGTCTTGCCTCCTTTGTCAAATATTAATTGAACATAATTGCTTGGGTCGATTTATAGATTCTCTGTTCTGTTCCACTCACTTATATGTCTATTCTTATGCCAGTACCAGGCAGTTTTGAGAACAGTGGCTTTGCAATATAGCTTAATGTCTGGTACTGTGATCCTTCCAACTTTGTTCTTCTTTAACAGGATTGCTATGGCTATTCAGGGTCTTTTTTTGTTCCATATGAATTTTTTTAAAGTTTGTTTTAGATCTGTGAAATATGCCATTGGTATTTTAATGGGGATTGCATTAAATCTATAGATTGCTTTGGGTAGTATGGACATTTTAATGATTCTACCAATCCATAAACACAGTATATTCTTCCATTTGTTTATGTCTTCCTCCATCTCTTTTTTAACATCTTGTAGTTTTCTGAGTACACTTCTTTTTCCTCCTAGTTATGTTTATTCCTAGATATCTTAAAATTTTTTTCATTGCAATGATAAATGGGATTTTTTTTGTTTGTGTTTTTGTTTGCTTGTTTGTTTCTCTTTCTGGGAGTTCATTGTTAGTGTATAAAAAAGCCATAGATTTCTGGGTGTTAATTTTGTATCTTGCTACATTGCCGAATTCATTTATTAAATCTAGTAGTTTTTTGATGGAGTCTTTAGGGTTTTCTATGTATAATATCATGTCATCTGTGAATAATGACAGTTTCACTTCTTTTTTTTCCAATTTGGATGCCGTATATTTCTTTTTCTTGTGTGATCGCTATGGCTAGCACTTCCAGTCCTATGTCAAACAGGAGTGGTGAAAGTGGGCATCCCTGTATTGTTCCTATTCTTAGGGGAAATGGTGTTAGTTTTTGCCCATTGCAGATGATGTTGGCTGTAGGTTTATCACATGTGGCTTTTATTACATTGAGGTATGATCCCTCTATTCCCATTTTGCTGAGAGTTTTTATCAGGAAAGGATGTTGGATTTTGCCAAATGCTTTTTCCGCATCAATTGATATGATTATGTGGTTTTTATCTCTCAATTTGTTTATGTGATGAATCACATTTATTTATTTGTGGATATTATACCATCCTTGCATCCCATGGCCATTCCCTTTTTATAGACACTTTTTTTCCAAATTTTGTTAATGCAAATAATGCTGCAATGCACATCCTCATTTCAGTGTAAGTTGTTTCTCTAAGTTCAGTATCTCAGTAAATATACATTAATACACATGCCACAGTCCCTCCTAAGGAGGCTACGCCGCACCAGTGTGACTCCCAGCTGTGCGCAAAGCTGTGGAGAAAGAGCTGTTCTGTAGAACTCTATGATCCTAGAAATCAGGTGAACTTTCTGGTAGGAGCTCCTCACCAATGTCCCAAAGGCTTCAGCCTCTCGAGATTTACCCTCTCCTCCCAATTTGCTTCTCAGAATCCTTGAGCTTGATCTGATTGTCAGAGATGAAGACGGAAATATTTTGGACCCTGATAACACCAGCGTCATCAGCTTGTTCCATGCACACGAGGAAGCAACTGAGAAAATCACAGAGCGCATCAAGGAAGAAATGGTGAGCATATCAAGGAAGATGGGCAGACACTCAGTACATCGTAAACTTAAAATAATAGGCTAATTAACCAGGCTGTTTTTCCTATGGACAAAGATGATCAGTAACCACATGCATTTTATTGTAGTTTTGTACTCAGGTCTGTAATTCATTCTGTTTCCATCCCATGGGTAATTTAATGTCAGCAAATTTCTTATTCTCCTAGAACTTTATAGCCCAGAGAAGAGAAAAGAAAGACAGTAAAAAAGTAAATAAGTAAGTGGAGTGATTAATTACAAATGGTAGTAAGTTTCTTAAAGGCAATAAACTGGGGTTATGTGAATCAGTGAACTAGGGGCTATTTCAAAAGGTACCAGGAAGAAAGGTTCTCTCAGCAGTGACATCTGAAATGACACTCAAATAATGCAAAGGCATCAGGCCTGTGAAGAACTAGAGACAAAGTGTGCTATGCAGAGAGAACAGCAAGTGCAAAGGCCCTGAGGTAGGACTGAGTTCTGAATGTTTGCAGAGTAGGAAGACTAGTATGGATGGAGTATGATAAGCAGTGTGAGAGTGTAGGCAATGCTTTGGAGAAGCAGGTAGCAGCAGCCAGGTCTTATAGGACCCAAGGAATCATGCAATAGGGACAAGATGTGACTTCAAGTGTGGTAGAAAGCAACAAAAGATTTCAAGATTAACATCTGACTCATAATTAAAAATAATTTCCACCACAATATTTGAAAGCAACCTACTTTTTAGATTTATTGAGGTATAATTTTCACACAATAAAAATGAACTTATTTAAAACTACTCTAATGAATCTTATTAAGATATAGTGTTGGGTAAACTCTATCACAATCAAGATATAGAATAGTATTTGCAGTACCCTAAATGTTTCTTTGAGTTCCTTTATAGTCCATCCCCTTCTACATCCCTAAGCCCCAGACAATTTCTAATTTGCTTTTCAAACCTTTATCAGATGTACATTTGGCAAGTATGTTTTCACCCAGTCTATGCCTGGCCTTTTAAGTTTCTTACATGTGTCATTTCAAAAGCAAATGTTTTTAGTTTGGATGAAGTTTCTTTAAGCAATTTTTTTTTTTCGTTTAAAGTTTGTGCTTTTTATGAAATTACTTCCTGAGGAAACCAAGATGGGAAAATCAAGGCCAAGAGAGATGAAAATCAAGGCAGTATAAGAGTGTAGGCAAGTGACTCAGGTTGCAGAAACTTGGAGTTGTCGAGCTGAAAATAATGCTGAAATCTTTGGGCTCAAAACTTACGTGACTCTCAACACCCTGGGCCATCTTTCTGTTGTCCAGAGTGGTGCTGAGCTAATTTTCTCTATCTTCCTCTCACCTCTCAGTCAAAAGACCAGCTAGATTATGGAATGTATTCCCGGATCTCCTCGTCCCCCACCCACAGCCTCTATGTCTTTGTAAGAAACTTCGTGTGCAGAATCGGGGAAGACGCTGAGCTCTTCATGTCTCTCTACAACCCCAACAAGCAAGCCGTCATAAGGTAGGTGCGGTCAGCACTGCCTGATTTCTCTGCGTGCGGAAGGCTGGAGTGGGCGGGCCACAGAACATCTTTTCTCTCCATCATCACTCGTGCAGAAATTCCCACTCGCAAGGGTAACTGAGTCTAACTGAGAATGTGAAATAACTTTTTTTTTAGGGCATGGAAGTCAGGTGGACATATTTCTTACCACCAATTTTTTTCCCAGAGTTGGGTTATGGTTTTATAAAGAGTTTGGATTTCTGGAAGACAACCAGAAATAACAAGATTCATAGAGGCAGCTTTGGATCAAAAGAACTACTTTAATGTATTTTTTTAATTTTTAAAATATATTTTATTGATTTTTTACAGAGAGGAAGGGAGAGGGACAGAGAGTTAAAAACATCCATGAGAGAGAGACATCGATCAGCCACCTCCTGCACAATCCCCACTGGGGATGTGCCCGCAAACCAGGATACATGCCCTTGACCAGAATTGAACCTGGGACCTTTCAGTCTGCAGGCCAACGCTCTCTCCATTGAGCCAAACCGGTTTCGGCCAAAAGAACTACTTTAAAATGGGAATGGAGAATGGATGGTGCAAACTCTGTCTCCTCCTTAGCAGCAGCGGCCTAAGGAAGAGCCTGAGCTCTGGGTTCACATACTGACAGCCCCATTTCCTGTTTCTCTCCCTGGGGTAGGTTCTTACCCTGTTTCCCCCAAAATAAGACAGTGTCTTATATTAGTTTTTGCTCCCAAAGAGGTGCTACGTCTTATTTTCAGGGATATCTTATTTTTCCATGAAGAAGAATACGGTACACATTTATTGTTGAACAACAAAAAAAGGAAATTTATTAACTGTATATGGTACAGTAGTAGTTGTCATCACAAACCAGCTCACTGATTGGCCGCAGCTCAGCCGTAGTTGGTCAGGCAGTGCTAGGTCTCTTTAAATCAGGAGTCAGAAGCCTGAGGGCAGCTTCGGGGGCCTTATATTCTGGGGAGGCCTTATGTTTGGGGAAGGCCTTATGATCGGGGAGGTCTTATTTTTTTGGGGGGATGCCTTATATTACAGCGAGAGGCAAAACTGGAAGTAGGTCTTATTTTCGGGGGGTGTCTTACTTTCGGGGAAACAGGGTAATTTTTCTTCACTCTGGGTTTTCCATCTGTACCATGTGCATGCCAGCCTCCCAGAGTCATTTCTTTCAAGCTTTTCCTGAGAAATCATCCCAGAAAGCCCAACGCTGGCAAATGCTACCTCCCTTGTGCTCCAGGAAGGCGGGGCTGTGATGATCACTACTCTGATGAACCGTTCTTGAGCATGAAGGAAATGAGGGCACTTCTAGGCGCCTCAGCTGCAGGGGGGACAAGCACCTTTGGGGATCCCCAGGGACAGACTTTGGCCCTCGCTGCTGGCCGCCCGGCCTCTGCTTGTGCTCAATCCGTCCTTCCTCCCAGGGGACCACTGACTCTTGCTCCCGATAGGGTGAGGGCCAGCCCGTGGGTCTGCATGTGAGGGCCCGGTTCCTGCATTAGAATGGAGCTGGCGCACGCTCTTCGGCTTTTCTGGGGAAATGATGTCCTTCCAGCTTTGCTGCCGCGACAAGGCGATGAGCACAGCGCGGTGACTGCGGGGCTTTAGGAAACGATGGCTCTCTTGGAGACACTTGTGAAGCATGGAGGGGGCCATCCATCTCCAAAGGCTGAGGTGCGGCCGCTACATGACCTCATTCCGTTTCATTGCTCGGCGCCAGTTGGGTGAGAGCAGGAGGCTCGGGGAAGCCAAGTGACTGTCCCGGAGTCACATGTTTTTTATAAATGGCAGAGCGGAGATCTGTACCCAGGTCCATCTGGCTGCCAGTTTAGTCTGTCACCGAGGCACTTTTCCCTAGGAGTAACATGAGATTTTCAGCAGAGTTTCATTTATGGTGGACAGTGATTCTTTATAGCAACCCAAACCCCTAAAACGAGAGAGCCGGCCGGGTTCAGCTGGCGAGGCCTCAGACACGTCTTCCTGCTCCCAAAGGACCTGCTGTGAAATGGTCTGTGTGTCCGTCTCCTTGCTGCTCCTGTCCGTTGCTCCCGAGGCTCCCAAGGACCAAGGTCCTGAAAGCACTCACAGGTCCCTCCCTGCCTCTTAGAAAGCATGAGGACTCGTCAGGACTGAACTGGCGAGAGGGTGCCTGGCCGGCTGGCCCAGGTGATGGATGGCCTGAACCGGTTCTGGGGAGAGAGGCAATGGATCAGCAAGATGGCAGCCCTGCTCCCTGAGGTGTCACACCGATGATGGGCTTTCTGGGGTGCGCCTGAGCGATGCCTCTGGAATGCAGACACACAGGGGAAGCCTTCAGGGGAGTGAAGGATGGGAAGGAGGAGGACAGAATGGGCAGGAGCAAAACAAGTAGAGAGCAAAGAAAGAAGGGAAGAGGCATGAGACAGAAAATGAGGGGAACTTGGATGCCTTCCCCGTGTCAGACTGCCTCCCCCTTTCCCTTAAAAACCAACCTCCACTCTGGCCTGCCCTAATCAGGGTTGACAGACAATATGCCGCAGGCTCGTTAAGGCACTCTCAGTGTGGCCTCCATGTGGATTGGGGAGAATTTGGCTGAGACCGACCTTCCAGTGTTGGGGTGAGTCCTGGTCAGATTCCAGTGGGTGTCTGAAGAAATCTGGTTTGGGAGATTTAAGGTAAATTTTTGTAGGATAAAATAAAATAAAATAAAATAAAATAAAATAAAATAAAAGGCATTTCAGGTATTGGTCTAGTACAAGGCTAATTTCTAAAAAGAGATTTGAGGGGGGGGGGGGTTGGAATGGTCCTCACCCTTCCGCTGAGGCAGGTGCCACGTGGAGGAGGCCTCACCTGCCTTCGTGCCAGGTTTGCCATCGGGTCTTCCTGGGCGAGGATGGATGGGGCCTGCTCGGCCCTCTAAATTGCTTTTCTTATTTATGATTCTATTTCCCCTGGAAGAAAATTGCGAGGCCCTGCTGTTTCGACCTAGCAGGGTGCTTCTCCATCGGGCTTGCTACCTGTAATGAAAGGTTCTGGGTGATACCCACGTATTTCACCATGACAGGTCCCAAATCACCAATGGGAAATTCCTTAAAAATTGGGGAGAGGGAGATGAATTGGCACGTGGTTTCCTGGTTTAGTCGGCTGCAAATTTCACTAAAATTTTAAAATCTTCACTGAAGAAAAAATGAGGTGCATTTAACTTGATCTGAGTTTTAACCACCGGTTAATCTGAAGCTGTGTTCATTCGTTAGCAGTTCCATTTCCCCCTTGAACTTTGCCTGGATTACTCCCATTAATCTTCTAGGGGTGAGTGGAGAGAGAGGAGCCAGAAGTCAGACAGAACAAATCTCTACAAAGAAAGCAACTGCCCTTAACTTCGCTGAATTCTCATTACGTCTTCTTGGGGTGGCTTGATTTCTGAACTTTATTTTGCTTTTTTCTAATTCGAGATAATAAGCATTTATTTAGCACCCGCTGTAAACTCCTGGATGGCACAGAAAACCTACTGTAAACTCAACTGGGCAAGCTGTACGTGGCTTCTCCTCAGTGAAAAAGGTGCTAGGCTCTCTCTTTTCAGCACAGCTGAGGGACCAGGATAAACTGCACAGGGTGGTGTGTGGCTGGAAGACGTGAAAGGGTTCATGATAGTATGTCAGAACCATGTGACTGCTTCTCATAAAACCCTTAAATGGGTTTTAATTAGCCATGGGATCAAGCCAAAATTCTTGAATGACCTTCAAGGCCTACATGGTCTGGTCTCTCTCTCTCTCTCTCTCTCTCTCTCTCTCTCTCTCTCTCTCTCTCTCTCTCTCTTTCTCGTCTCTCTCTCCCTGGGATCTGTTTCTCGATGTATACGCTTCATTCTGCTTCCGGTTGCTTGTACTCACGTTTGCTTTACCAGAAAAATGTCCCTTCCCCACTCTGCTCTTGACCAACTTTATTTGCATGTCTCAACCAAGACTTCCTGGATCTCTCAAACTAGGCCAGGCTCTCCTGATTCACGTCTCACCGCGCCCTGAACAATTCTCTTAGAGCACAATCGCATGTAAATAGCCGTTAGGACCCCATTTAAATAGTTACTTAAGCGCATCTCCGATAATGGCTGAGGCCTTCAGTGGTCCCTCACAGTGTGACGTGCCATTCAAGGAACCAGTCCTACATCGAAGGGATAATTTAAAATAATTAAAATCTCCACCCAGTCTTAAAAAGGGAGTGGAATGGAAAGGGTGAATACATTCTTTCTTCTTTTTTTTTTATTTTTTGAGTGGGGCAGATACAGGAAAAAAGGAAATTTTATTGAGTGCCAAGCAGCTCAACTGTGAGATTACGATAAAGCGCAGCAGTGAAAACAGCGGAATACGTTTGTAACGTCCAGCAAATTGCCCTCAAAGAATTTCCCCCTCATTTCTGCCCCTCAGGAACCCCACAGAAAATGCTGCTGCCGCCCTTCAAAAATAAAATAAAAATAAAATAAAATAAGAGGCAGCTGGGCCCGAATTTGCTTAGCAGAGGCGGGAGGGAAAGAGGTCGTGAATCCACACGTCAGGACTTCTCTGCCTCTGCAAGCCCCGTGTCTGGCTCCCTGATGGGACCACATCTGCTGCGGGGAGGGACCGCATCTGTCTCGGGCCCTGCTGTTGCCCCGGCAGCCAGCGTGGCGCGGGCACAGAGCAGAGGCTGGGCGAATGTTTTGACGGGAGACAGGGTGAGCGCCTGGCAGTAATGGATTGCCTCCTCTTCCCACAGTGAGAACTACCTGGTGCGCTGGGGCAGCAAGGGCTTCCCGAAGGAGGTGGAGATGCTCAACAACCTGAAGGTGGTCTTCACGGTGGGTGCGCGCTGTTTCTCTCACTGTTACCGCGTTCCGCACGCCCAGGCGGGGCGGCCTCCGTGCTCTCTGCAGAGCTTGGAAGCCGGGGAAGGCACGGTGTACCCCATGGAAGTGGTGGGAAAGATGGATCCTCCGCTTCTCCCTCCTCCCTCCTCCCTCCTCCCTCCTCCCTCCGGTCTCTTTCTCACTCAGCTGTACAGAGAACACACGCAGAGTGCTAGGTAAGCAAGCACCCGCTTCTCCCAGCCACCTTCGGGGGGAACTGGGTACAGCAGCTGTGCTGCTTTTCCGGTTCATTCATGGTTAACCCGAGTTCCTTTCTTCGGTTCAGGAACTAAAAACCTTTATCAAATATATATCAAGTAAAAGATCACGACCTTCCCAGATCGCTAACTGGCTTGGTAATCCGCATATTCTGGACACAATGAAGTCATGCATGACTGAAGATGTTACAGGTCATCCTTTTAAAACCCAGTGCTCGCCGAGACCGGTTTGGCTCAGTGGATAGAGCGTCGGCCTGCGGACTGAAAGGTCCCAGGTTCGATTCTGGTCGGGGGCATGTACCTTGCTTGCGGGCACATCTCCAGTGTGGGGCGTGCAGGAGGCGGCTGATCGATGTCTCTCTCTCGTCGATGTTTCTGACTTTCTATCCCTCTCCCTTCCTCTCTGTAGAAAATCAATAAAATATATTAAAAAATAAAATAAAACCCAGTGCTCGCTGGGCATGACATATGTAGAAATACTGAAAGCAGCTGTCACTTGGGTGATCTGTTTTGGAGAGAGGACAGTTTGGCTTTGGAAACAAGAACCAGTGGGAAGAAGGAGATAAGGACTCTTTCCAGCAGAGTCCCCTCCCTTGTCCCGTTCCATGAGGTGGTGTTAAGGGTGTACCTTAAAATACCTGAGGATATCGCTGTTGTCTGAAAGCTCCTTTGAGGCAAAGAACATTTATGAAGTTTTCCACCATGTTGCCTGTGTTAGCAAGGGAAGTTACAGGCAGGGATTTGGGTATTGGCCATCCTGATGGGTTGGATCCCATATGCTGGATTAACCTACCTTGCTCTCCGATAATTTTCCAGTTCCAGCCCATTAAACACGATGTCTTACGTTATATCACAATGAGACAGGAGTGCAGCTGATTTATTCTGGTTGCTGTTTGCTAAAAAAACAAATGGGCCAGCCGAATAAGATCATAGGTCCTAATTGCTAAGACAAAGTTTCCTTGGCTTATAAAAATGGGCCTCGGTCCTGTTTATCTATTATTAGTTGAAAGGAGGAGCCTATTTATTTTCTTGATAAATAGGAGAGTCCCGTGGGGCTTCCTGATTAAACCAGGAGACAGATGTTTCGTGAGCGGGAGAGGGACAGAGAATCAATCAGTGGTTCATTTCTCAGAGAACCAACTCCTGATGTAAACACTCGGCAAAGGGCAATGGTAAATTTGTGTCGCTCAGTATTAGAGTGAATGGATCCTGCCTTTGTGGAATTCTGTCTGTGCCACCCACTCTTCCTCCCATGACAAATGAACTTGAAAACTTTGGTTGACTGGTTCAAAAGGTTGACACCTTCCTGTCTTGAGATGATGGGAGTCTTCATTTCAGGGCAAGCAAGGTCATGGTGCTCTAGCTTCTTCTTCTTTTTTAATCCTTACCCAAGGATATATTTTTCATTGATTTTTTTTTTTTTTAGAGAGTGTAGAGGGGGCGGGGGTTGAGGAGAGAGAGAGAGAGAGAAACATCAATGGGAGAGAAACTTACCAATTGGTTGCCTCCTGCATGCACTCCTACTGGAGCTGGGGATCAAGCCTGCAACCAAGATACATGCCCTTGACCGGAAATCAAACATGAGACCCTTGGGCCCTCAGGCTGACACTTTAACTACCAGCCAGGGCTCTCGATTCTCACTGATTCAAGGGCTATTCAGTGGGTATCTGCTGTGTGGAAGGGCTGTGCTCGCTGCTAGGGACCCAGCACTGAATAAGCTGATAGGCCTCTGCTCTTTGTGGTGTGATGGGGATAATTCAGAAAATAAGTAAACAAACAAACAAACAAGAGAAATGTCAGAAGATGATCTATGCCATGGGAATAATTCCAGCACGGTGACATGAAGGTGTTTGGGAGTTACTTTCAGTTGGACATCTGGGTGATGTTTAAGTTAGAGATGAGATAAAGCTTGGTAGGTGTGTCTGTCTTACTGGCCTTCCTTATCTTGTCTCTGGATGTTAGCTCTTCCTAGTTTCCTCTTTGGGGGCAGATCTGGCCCATGGGTTGGGCTGATGGTGGACTGACCCTCTATCTGCTTTACAAGCATTTGCCCCCTCCTCTCCTTGGCCTTGTACAAGGAGAAACTGACCCAATAGGACATATGGTTCCCCAAGACCTTGCCAGTTTTAGGGTCACCGCCAACACATGGAAACCAAGACTGAACCATAATTATTAAATCAGGTGACATGGGTTTTAAGTTTCATTGCCCTGCTTCAGCTTCCCCAACACATCTGAGTTTCTCAGACCAAAGCAAAATGATGGGGAGACACCCCAGATTGGAATGCAGTTCTGAGTGAGGGTTGCCCATTAGTTTACATGCTCAGGCCTTTCGCTGTGCTTATATAGCATATCAAGATTCTCTGGTGCCAAGGGTCTCTGATGAGGCAGCCCTTAGAAATCTGGGCCTTCCTTTGAGTGAAGAGAAAAGGGATGGAATGGAGGCTTATCTAGGAATCCTATAGGTTTATCTAGTGCATTAGTTGCCAGAGCTTCCATTACTAAGGACAGATAGGATGGCTTAAATAACAGAAACTTATTTTCTCACCTCTGTAGGCTGGAAGGCCAAGATCAAGGTGTCTGCAGGGTTGATTCCTTCAGAGACCTTTCTACTTGGCTTGCAGATGACCATCTATTCCTTGTGTCCTAATCTCTTCTTCTTAGAAGGACATATTGGATTAGGGCCCACCCTAATAACCTCAGAGTAGCTTAATCACCTCTTTTTTAAAAATTAAATTTATTGGGGTGAATTAATCACCTGTTTCCAAATACAATCATGTTCTGTGTTTTGTGGGCTTAGGACTACAACATATGAAATATGGGGGAAAGGGAGGTGATAATTTATCCCTAACACCTAGGAAGAAACCATTCAGGTGCCAGGGCCTCTCTAGCTCTGAAAGATACCAATTCAAAGCTTTGAGAAATCACAGTGGAAGAAGAGAAGTAATTAGGAATGAAGGTCATTATAAACGAAGCAAGACTTGAGCCTTTGAGGACGGAAAGGCTGTGGCTCTATAGAGGAATAAGCCGTAAGCATTTGAGGCGGAGGTGCGGACGGGGGGCTTAGGAAGAAAGACCCAAGGTTGAAAGCAAGCATTGTGTGTTTGTGGAGCAATAAAGAAATCTTTGTGACGAAAATAGAGTACTTACCTGCAGAGAATAGTGGGGAATCGGTTGGATAGGCCGGCTGGAAACGTATTATGTCCAGGACTTTTCATGTCAGCCAGGGAAGATTAGCACTAATAGGGTAGGACCTAGGGAGCTGTTACCAGTGTTGAGGGGAGAAATGAAATAATAAACGTGGCTTCTAAATCTGGGCTTGTAGGGGATTTCGGGGTGGACCGGAGAAAGGAGTCAGCCAGGCCAGGGGAGAGGCTGTCCAGCCATCTGGATGTGAGATAATTGGGATCTCAACCTCCGTCGCCTATGGGGCAAGGCAGGGAATGCAAATGAGTGTAGGGTCATCCGTAGGCTGAGAGCCCCCTCCTTCTCTCTTTTCCTCCCTCCCTGCCCAGCCTGGAGGCTTTGGGGATTGAGAAAGCAGATGTCCGTGCCTCCAGCTGGTGCAAGGACAGCCCCTGTAGAGGTCAGCTTTCTGCAGAGAAACTGAACCAAGAGGACATATGGGCAGATAGATGCATTTTAAGGATTTGGCTCACCCCATTATGGGGGGCTGACAAATTTGAAATCTGTAAGTCTGGAAACAGGCAGGATTTCTATACTAAGTCTTGAGGCAGGATTTCTGTTTTACTGGGAAACTCAGTTTTGGTTCTTAAGGGCTTCAACTGATTAGATGACACCCAAGTACATTATGGGAGGTAATCTTTGTTACCTCAAGTCAACTGACGGTAGCAGTTAAATAGACGTACAAAATACTGTCACAGTCAATGTCTGCACTAGTGTTTTACCTGGCAATAGGCACCATAGCCTAGCCAAGTGGATTCATTACGTTTAACCATCATGGCCTCCAAGCAGCAAGGGGTGGACCATATTGGGGCCATGTCTTGTTCTCAGAGACTTTGTACCCTCCTTCATTTTCCTCCGACACCAGCCACAGTGAGAGGCTGGGACGGCTGCTTTGCCCGAGCCCTGGCTCCGATGTGAGCTGGCAGGCTGTACCAGTGCATATGCCTGCATGCGGCTTAGCTTGGAGGACAAGCAGCTCTTCGCTAGCAAGGCCTTGCCCAGGGTTCTCCACTCTGATGCCAAACACATGCCTCGATGTTCATTCTCCAGCTGGAAGGGGGTCCCGGGAACACTGGAGCTTTCGGTTTTGAATCCGTTGGTTGGTCACATGCTGAGGTGGTCCAGGTGGGTTTTCCTCTTGCATGCCAGTCGGAGGGTGAGAAGATGTATTGTGGAAGTGAGGCTTACGGACTTTGGAGTCATAGTGACGGGACAGTGTCTCCGAGGACGAAGGCCATGACCTTGGAGAAGCTCCTTATCTTCTTTGTGTCTCAGTTTCCCCATCTATACAATGGGAGTGCAATAATAGCATCTACTTCTGAAAATTGTCAAGGATCAGTAAAGACGATGACATGTGACCTTTAGCATGTGCATGAGACATTGGTGTGGGTGATTTGGTCTCCTTCCTCTGGACATCGAGGGAGTGTACATCCCTGTCCTCCGTGAAGGTGGCATGCTCACATACCTCGCTTTCACCAATGAAATGACAGTTGAAGTGGTGTGCATCTGTCCCGGGTGGAAGCTTTAAGTGCCAGTACAT
Organism: Lasiurus borealis; assembly: GCA_004026805.1. Classification (NCBI taxonomy): domain Eukaryota; kingdom Metazoa; phylum Chordata; class Mammalia; order Chiroptera; family Vespertilionidae; genus Lasiurus; species Lasiurus borealis. The sequence continues at coordinate 21,165 of PVJN01015157.1, read as the reverse complement.
GGTTTTCCATGTTCCCTTCCCTCTGCTGAGGGGTGGGAGCACCTTGTCACGAGGTCATCCATCAGCCAGGGCCCAGAGTGAAGCAGTGAGCAGAGCGGACACCCACTCATCTGCAGTAGACCCATTGCTGGAGCATAAGGAAACTCCTGTTGTGTCATAAGCACTGAGATATTGGGGTTGTTTGGTGTCAAACAACCCAACCCTGAGTGATATACATACATTACATGTCATGGAGATGGGAACTTAGGGGTCCCCCTCTCCCTTTTGCCTTTGTCTTGAGAGGTGCTTAGCAGTGATGAAATGGATGGAGTCATTTGTAGCAAATGCGGTTTTGGGGGGGACACCAGCTAGCATACAGGGGATCCTGTCTGTATAGCAGGTATCATACTCCTAGACTTCTCTTCCTGTCAGATGGAGGTGGACCAGGCACCAGAGTTCTGTTACCAAGTTTTCTTCCCAGCACTCACCTTCCTCATCTGTGAAATGGGTGCGCTAGCTGGGTTTTCTGCCTTTACCAGACCAGTTTGTATGAGTATAACATGAGTACTAAGTGCTGAACTCATCCTCCAGGACTTACTGTTACTTGGTTTCCCTTTCTACTTTTTTTTCCCATTAGGCCAGCGGTTCTCAACCTGTGGGTCGCGACCCCTTTGGGGGTCGAACGACCCTTTCACAGGGGTCGCCTAAGACTATCAGAAAATACAGATATTTACATCACGATGCATAACAGTGGCAACATTTCATGGTTGGGGGCCACCACCACATGAGGAACTGTATGCAAGGGTCGCGGCCTTAGGAAGGTTGAGAACCACTGCATTAGGCCCTTGATGTGTAATTGTTCATTTTCTGCCCCACAGGATCTTGGAAACAAAGACCTCAACAGGGATAAAATTTACTTGATTTGTCAAATAGTCCGAGTTGGAAAGATGGATCTCAAGGACACTAATATAAGGAAGTGCACACAGGGACTGAGGCGGCCCTTTGGGGTGGCAGGTAATGAATGACACACGGCAGGCACGCCATTAACTCTCACTGGGTTGCACCTTTCACATGGCTGCGTTTTAAGAGGATTCTCTTCCTCCTTCTCCTTGACCCCCACTCCCCCAGAAAAAACAAGTTATGCCATACAGCCCTCAGACTTACGTTTCTGGGGCTCGATAAAAAATATTAGTGACTAAGTCCAGATTTATGATGAAGGCAATGAATAGTGGGACCCTCGTGTCTGGAGCAGAGCGTTGGGAGGAAGGTGCAGTCTGAGCAGGGGGCGCCTGGACTCCCCAGCACAGAGAAAAAGGAAGAACTCCACGGGTGGGATCTAATTATGAAGAGCAAGTCATTGGAAAAAAAAACACAACAACTCAGGGCCAGAAATGCAGTTACCCGGAATGAACCCCCCACCACCTGTGTGACTGCAGATGGGAGTGGATGTTTGTCCGTGTGACCCCGGGAGGCTGCCGAGAACAAGGTCCCTTCCCTACCTTCCCCGGCCCTTTGCTCTCTCTGCTCCTAGGTTTCAGCATTCTTGTCCCACTTGTGTGGTTTTTATTATACGTATGTGACTATCACTTGTACTATTATTTACCTGATATAGTTTCTTTTAATTAGCCCACTTTGTTTTAACTAGAGCATATATTTTTTTAAAGGCCATTTAAATACCTGTGGAAACAGTAATTGGATATGCTATTTCTTTTACTAGAATATAAATTTCTAATTATGTACCATTTATAATCTCCATGTACACATCTAAACCCAGGGTTTCTAGTTCCTCACTTCTGAACACTCTGAATCACATGCTTGCAGAGTGGTGGAGTGGAAGAAGTTAGCTTATTCTAAGCTGCTTTTTATTTTATTTTATTTTTTACCTGCCAGTGTTGCTAGCTAACTAGCTGATTTGGGGGCAAGCGTTTTCCCCCTAGTTTCATTACCTGAAAAAAGAGAGACTCGGATCTAGTTGGTGCACGATCTGCTTTAAAATGCTCTGATTTCACGTGTGTGAGGGGGTGAGGGAAGGCCCCGCACCTCTGACATCACAGTGTTCCTGCTAAAGCATGAGGCTCCTTCCACTGCACCTCAAAATGTGCCTCTGCCCTCTGCTGTGGCCCGGCCTCTCTTTCGGTTTCAGGTGACAGCATTCTGGTGTAATTGAAAGGTTCAGAGATAGGTTGCTTCAGGCATAGCTGGATCGAGGAGCTCAAAGGAACTGACAGCTCTCGACCTCTCAGCTCCCATGGCCTCTTATTCCAAAGATGGCTTTCCAATTAGTTTCCAGAATGTTGGCCAGCTCTTCCAAGCTTAGCAATCCAGGGGAAAGAGGTACCTCTTCCCCATTAGTTTCAGCAGAAACCCCAGGAGCTTAAACACAGTCATGTGGTCATCTGTAGGGGTGTGTGGTCCTCTGATTGCCCAGGCCATATGGACAACTCTGGAGCCAGAGGGAGATCGCTCCATGCAAACCCTGCTTATGAGGAATGGACCAGGGTGGGTGTATTAATAGGAGAGAGTAGATGTTGGCTAGGTTCAAATAACATTTCCCCTAATTTTCTCGGCTCCCTAACTCATCTCTTGAGCTAGATTTAGTCACTGATTATTAGTCAAGTAATTTTAGGGGCTCCCTGCTGAAGGTCTGGGGTATTGGAGGTATGTCATGTTACTAGGATTTTAGCTCTACCTGACTAGCTTTTTCTTAATGCCTCCCCTCACCCCCATCCTTTCTACAGCCCTGCTCTAATGCCAGAGCTCTTCACCTTGGTTTTGTAGACCTTTAGTGGCGGAGTTAAGAAATTTCTGAGGATCCAGGACCCCTCTGGAATCACAGGGTCCAGAGCTCTCACCGTTATGTGTCTGTGCTGTGAGCATGTTTGTGAAAAGAGGGTGAATAGATCTCATTGGATTCTCAGATCCCACAGCAAGTCACCACTCTCAGGTTCTGTAGGCACAGTAGACATGCAACACATACATGTGCAATCCAAAGCCAGTGCTTCATTTCACAGCCACTGCCCTAACCCTTTCTTCTTGGCTCTGCTAACCCGCACTCTCCTGGATGGTTTCCGGCTTGTCGATGCCCCGCCTACTTTGCCCAGCGGCTGGCCAGGTGCTCCAGGTTATGAACACATCTGTGTACTGAACACATCTGCCTTGCCCTCTTAGACTGTCCTGTCCCAGCCTTCTGCTCTATAGTCTTATCCCATGGTGGTCCCTTCCTGGGTGCAGGAGGACTCAAACTGTTCCTGTCTCTTCTTTTTCCAGTGATGGATATAACAGACATTGTCAAGGGGAAAGCGGAGAGCGATGAAGAAAAGCAGCACTTCATTCCTTTTCACCCGTGAGAGACTTTCCATTTATCTCCATTCTCTTAACCCACACCCTTCGGCGTCGGGAGCCGCAGGAGGGCCTCCTGTGATGTTTGTGCTCTTTGCCTTCGCAGGGTGACAGCTGAGAATGATTTCCTGTACAGTATGTTGGGCAAAGCCACCACGATCAAGGGAGACAGCGGAGGGCAAGGTACAGTGCCAATTCGCCACGTGGCCGGGGCCTGACTCTGGCTTGGAAATCCCTTGATTCGTCAACAAACAGGTCAAAATTCTGAGCCTTGGGAAAGACAGCCTTCCTTCCAGACAGATCATTGCAAGCAGTGCTTCTCAACCTGTGGGTCGCGACCCCTTGGGGGTCGAACGACCCTTTCACAGGGGTCACCTAAGACCATCAGAAAACACCTATTTCCCATGGTCTTAGGAAACAACAGACCGCTCCTTGGTGTAGCAAAGTGTAGCAATGTAGTTTACTGTTGTCATATGAAGACTGTTACCCATGCTACACCACGATTCAAGACAAAATTTCATTTATTTGTCATTAGACATAAATATTTAACAATACATAATTACATATTGTTTTTGTGATTAATCCCTATGCTTTAATTATGTTCAATTTGTGACAACGAAAATACATCCTGCCTGCGGAGCCCGGTTTGGCTCAGTGGATAGAGCGTCGGCCTGCAGACTGAAAGGTCCCAGGTTCGATTCCGGTCAAGGGCATGTACCTTGGTTGCGGGCACATCTCCAGTGTGGGACGTGCAGGAAGCAGCTGATCGATGTCTCTCTCTCATTGATGTTTCTGACTTTCTATCTCTCTCCCTTCCTCTCTGTAAAAAATCAATAAAATATATTAAAAAAAAAAAGAAAATACATCCTGCCTATCAGATATTTACATTACAGTTCATAACAGTATCAAGATTACAGTTATGAAGTAGCAATGAAAATAATTTTATGGTTGGGGGTCACCACAACGTGAGCAACTGTATTAAAGGGTCGCGGCCTTAGGAAGCGTTGAGAACCACTGATTGCAAAGAATGGGCGTGTGTGATCCACAGAAATGGAAACCACATCTCCTGAAACTGGAAGGCATGTCCTAGTGCCCGAAGGAAGAGAGGGACTCCGATGCCCTGGCCACCTCCTATACGCCAGGCACTTGAACATGTGCCCTATTGTATCTAGTCTTTCCCACGGTTCTGTGAGAAAGATGGCATCCACCCTTTAGGAAGGTTGGGTTTAGGAGGCGGGGCCATTTGGCAGGCATTGACGTTGCTAGAAGTGACCGGTGGGATTCAGATCTGGAGAGACGCCTGGTTCCCGAGCTCTGCTTCTAGATGTTTGCCCTCGGTGTCCTTCAGGAGACCCAGGGAGAGCTGGTGGGAGGGTGAGACTGAGAGAACACCTTGAAGAAATGGGCTCTTCACGGTGGGCCTTCTCTTCCAGGCCTCTGGGTGACCATGAAGATGCTCGTGGGGGACATCGTTCAGATCCGCAAGGACTACCCCCACCTGGTGGACAGGACCACCGTGGTGGCCAGGAAGCTGGGCTTCCCCGAGATCATCATGCCAGGTCTGGCCTTGCCCCGGGCGGGCGGCGGTCCCGCTGGTTGAATCCTTCCTTTTTACAAAACCGACTCCTTCCTTTTCTCCTGCTTTTTTCCTAAAATCTCCTTGAAGCTAACCGCTGAAAACAATTTTCGTGTCTTACAGAAACCTATGCATCCACACACTAAATACAAACGCACAAATATACACCTGCGCTTTCTCCCCACAAGTGGCGTTGTACTTTATACGCTTTATACACCATCACTTCATATTCTTTGTATATAAAGCAACTTGCTTCGCCACTTGACTATTTAGCGTGGACATCTTTTCTGTTTTACTGCTTCCAGAACGAGTCCATTCTTCTGGGGGAGGATATTCATTCCCTTAACATTTTATTACCGAAGGACTTCATGCCTGTCGTAAAATGCCCAGATAGCTCAAAAAGGTATAAAGCGCGACGTTAAAAGCGCCCTCAAATCTCTGTCTCCAGAAGTAACCACTCCTATGAACCTTTTCCCCACGTGTCTGTCGTCAAAGGAAGATAAGTGAGATTATGCAGGAAATTCCCTTTTCGTCCTAAACCTTGTGTCCACGACTGTTCTCACCGACTTCCTCCCTTCCTTCCACAGCCAGCAGGGCCTGTATTATAATTCCTCCACGCCTGCTTTACCTGAGACCTCAGTTTCTTGCGATTCCTCTTCAATTCTCCCTGCCCCGTCCCCCAAGACCCTTTGCTCCTCATCCCCGACCCTGTGTTCCTTGGACACACGAGCAATGCTCCGCTTCCACCGAGTAGACGATCTGTGAGTGTCCACGGTGGCCATCAGTGGGCCTGGATCAGTTCACTTGGAGCTTTCCTTTGCCTTCCCAGAAGGTGTCAGTAGAGGATGAAAATTAAATGATTTCAGTGGAGAGAAATACATGGCCAGTTTTGACCATCCTAACCCCCCTCTTTGCAATTGATCGCCTCCTGTTCCTCCATCCCCTCGTTACCTAGTGCTCCCTCCTCCCCGGTGAGGTAAAATGCCCTTTCCAAGCGGTTCTGGTTTTAATTTCATTAATGGACATCAAGGCGGGGCACTTCCGCTCTCTCCCGGGGTTCTCCTCCTCTCTAATCAGCCGCCCTCCAGCTGCACAGACTCCCAACTCTTGTCTCTCTCTCTCTCTCTCTCCCGCTGCCTCAGGGGATGTCAGGAACGACATCTACATCACCCTCCTACAAGCCGACTTTGACAAGTACAACAAGACCACACAGAGGAACATGGAAGTGATCATGTGTGTGTGCACCGAGGATGGCAAAACGTTGTCTGTAAGGACCCCTGCTGTTGCTCTGGGTGACAAGGACAACCCCCCTCCTTGGGTACCGCTGCCAGGAAAGATTTGCATTTCCCACCCCCCGATTCTGCTCCCTTAAATGCCAGCTGCCTCTGGGATGGTATTGAGTAATGTGACCTACACCTTAGAGCGTGGAACAGCAGCCCATAATAAGACCCGGTGTTGTTATTTCTTTCCACCAAAGCAGCTCTTCAATGCCTGCTCCTCTCCTTTCATGACTGCTATTTCTTCTTTTCTTTTTTTCCTTTTGCATCGCCTCACTCCATAGGTTAGCCGTACGCAGTTGAAATGTTGTTCCCATTGAAACACGAGCCGGTTTATTAAGGCAAAATTCATGGCAAAAAAAAAAAAAAAAGGATCAATACAGAGCCTTAGGCTGGTAGAGAGACTCAGGATGCGCTCCACACAGACAACCCCGCACTGGCTCTGACTCCCAGCGCTCAGCCGGATGCTGGTGGAAAGCCTCATTAGTAAATTGGTCTCCAGAGGGCCGGCCGGAGTGTATGCGAGAATGCAAAGCACGTTGCTATAAATATTTAGACAGCATATGTCCTCTACAATATTTGTCATGTGTGTTTACATCTATTTACTTCATTTCCTCTAAGGTTGTCAGCAGCTGTGTCCGGTGTGTGGGAGGGTCGTGCGTCTCCTTTTCTCCTTTCGGAACGCTCAGCTGAAAATAAAATTTGCTCTCAGCAGACGTGGCAGCAGGGGCACATGCCCCTCCCAGGCCGCAGCAGGTGATCAGATAGCGCAGTGGGCGGTGGTGCCAGTGTCAGTAAGTCATCTGCTCTCGCCTGGGGCAGATCTGGCCTCGCCCTGCCCGAGAGTAACTAGCGTTATAGAGGCATCGCAACCTGTCAGGTGCCCCGGTAAGCATGATGCATTGCCATTATTATCCCGTCTTTACAGGGAGGGAAGCCAAACAGCTTTCCCAAGGTCACGAGGTTAGTGTGAGGCAGGGGTGAGGGGGTTTGATTTCAGGTTGCTGGCTCTCCTAAGCATGTCACTGTGACGCCTATCCATCTAAAAAATTATCCAAATCACTTCTCATTTTAACATGAGGCTAGTAACCAATTCTATCACCATCCTTAACTTTAAGGAAATCCCCACGATTGCATTTTTATTCCTAAAGACTGGCTCTGTTAATTAATATTTAATTGAGCAAAATACAGGCATTTAACCCATGTTCTTTTTTTTTTTAAATATATTTTATTGATTTTTTACAGAGAGGCAGGGAGAGGGATAGAAAGTCAGAAATATGGATGAGAGAGAGACTTTTTTCTTTTTGTTTTTTGGATTCTGAAACTTTGCTGGAAAATAAAATAAGTGAGAGACACGCTGCTGAAAGGAAAATAAAGGAAAGTAGGGGGTTTTATCTGAAAGGGAATGTGGATGCCCCCCGATGCAGGGACCACTGCCTTCAAGTTCTTTTTACCCAGCTACCTGGTGGAGAACGTATCAGTCTCAGCTTCAGCCTTTAAACCACCGATACCCTTGCCTCCGATGCAGCCGAATGACAAATCAGACGAAGCAGTTAGCGGGAAAGCAGGTGTCTTATCTTCCCTCTGAACCCTCCTTGCTTCCACCTCTGCTACCTTTTCAAGTCACCCCCCACCAGGCCACGCAGACGCATTCCTCGCAGATGAAGAGGGGAGCACGCGCGCCGGGGCCGAGGTGGAGCGGCAGCTGCGGGTCGTGGTGATAATTTGCGGTTTCGTCTACTGGGAAAGCGATGGGGGAGTTCAGTTGACTGACTGTGGAAGTCGCTGAGGAAGCCTGTGGGAGGCTTGCCTTTCTCTCTCTGCGGAAATAAATGCGGCTGCTAATCAAGTGCCAGGCGGCTCGCTCAACACAGCGGTGCCTCGAGACGCGAGTGCCCTAACATACGAGATTTTGGAGATACGAGCCGTCAAGCGAGCCATTTTTGCTTTGAAATACGAGCAACATTTGAGATAGGAGTCATCTCGCAGATCAGCCGACTTGCACACGACCCACCAGTTTACCGCGACTCGAGTGTCTCATAGTTTCCCACGCCTCAAGGTTACGGAACGAATTAAACTCGTATCTCGAGGTACCACTGTACTCCTCTCTGACGCTGGTGGGCCCCTGTGGGAACCGGCCCCTTTAAGAATACCAACTTCTCCTGCTCCAGGTGCGCAAGGCTCTGGGTGGAGTGGGGCCAGACGACAGAGTAGGGTGTATTTGTCACTGGCTCACTTTGGGGGTCTCAGTGATCTTGCTCAGAAAGGGCCAGAGCAGAGAAGCTAATGAGGCGAGCTCTGGGTTCAAACATCCCCGGGGTTCAGATCCAAGCCTCTCATACCAGCTGTGTGATCTTGGGCAGGTTTGTTTGTCTATAAAAGAGGGATAATAATCCTTGACAAAACCGGTTTGGCTCAGTGGATAGAGCATTGGCCTGCAGACTGAAAGGTCCTGGGTTCGATTCCAGTCAAGGGCATGTACCTTGGTTGTGGGCACATCCCCAGTAGGGGGCATGCAGGAGGCAGCTGATCGATGTCTCTCTCTCATCCCTAACTTTCTATCCCTCTCCCTTCCTCTTTGCAAAAAATCAATAAAATATATTTTTTAAAAAATAATCCTTCTTGTAAGATTGCAGGTTAAACAGAATGGTAGGTGTCAGGCCTCTGGTGTGCAGGACTCAGGAACAGGAGAGAAAACATTAAAAGGAGGCAGACCTACTACAGGGGGAAGCCCTGGGCCTGAATCAGGGGGCTCAAGTGGGCAGTCCAGGGTGGAGGCCTGAAGCAAGTCTAAGGAGAATAAAAAAAGGCTCAGATGCCAGGTTGAGAAGCTCTGCTCTTCTGACCAGCTTAAGGTGGGAGGTAGGGCGTGGGGAGCAGTGTGGTGTAGTGGTTAAGACTATGCCTTCTGGGGCCAGGTAGCCAGCCTCCAAGCCAGCTCAGCTCAGAGTAGCAGGATGACCTTGAACAAGTTACACGATCTCTCTGTACCGAAGATTCTCTGCCTGCAAATGAGGCCAGCAGTGGCACCTTATTCCCGTGCCTATCAAACGAGGTGATCTACATAATAGGTGTTCACTGCCGTTGGCCATCTTCCCCGAAAAGGTAGAGCTGTCTCCAGCCTTGACTCCCGCCTGGTGGATGCTCATCAGCATCTCCCCATGAGGCAGCCTGGCTGGTGTGGCACACTTTCTGGTGCGTTCCCACCCATGGTGACATTTGTCCTCAGGTGGTTCCTACAAGGTAAACAGGGCCTGGGTTCCCTCCTGCTGAAGTGTGCTGCCAAGGCCAACTCAGCCTTAAAGTCTCCAGCTTCCTGGTTTCTGCTCAGATGCGCTTAGCTGACAGAGTCACCAGAACCTTCTGACTGTTAGCTGGGGTCCTGGGGGGTAGACAATGGGGAAAATTATTAAACAGGCTTTCTTGAGACATACACAAATCTCTATTTTCCCTAAAACTGGGCTCAGTCCCGATCATGAAGCTCTCTAGACCTATTTGGCAATGTCCAGTTTATCTCTGAAGGGTTGAGGGTCTTAGGCCTTTCTCAGAATAATGCTGAGACTTTTCTCCAGCCGTAGGCAACCAAAATGTTTCATTATCAAAGGCACTAGATGGGTAGCTCAGTTGTTTAGAATGTTGGCTGCAGGTTAGATCCTGGTCAGGACACATAAGAATCAACCAATGAATGTATAAGTAAGTGATGCAATAAAGCAATCTCTCTCTCTCTCTCTCTCTCTCTCTCTCTCTCTATCTCTCTCTCTCTCTCCCCCTTTTCCTCTGTCTCTATCCTTCTTCCTCTCTCTCTCTAAAAAAAAAATCAATACATTAAATTTAAAAAAATGTTTTTTTCATCATCAGGACAGTTTTGTGGGATTTTGTTGCCTGCCATACAGCAGTTTTACTTTCACCAGAGATAGATGTGTATCTTTAGATTTTATGAGCTAGATGGAATTCACTGGAGCTACAGAAACTCTAAGCCCATAAATGTCACCGAATATAAATCGTGGGTGGCATCTAGGTTGTTCTAGAAGGAACATGGGACAAAGAGTCGAGGGTCTGAGATGCAGTCCAGCTCTGCTACAGATGGACAAGTGACTCAACCCCTCAGGGCTTCGGTTGATTCGGTTGTAAAATGGGGATAATGACGGTAATCATCAGAGGTGATTAAAATAAATGAGGTCAGGTGTGCAAAAGACTTAGCACAATGCCAGACAGAATGCACTCTTTGGAGGGTTAGAGAAAACTTGGAAGCGTGAGAAGCAGAAGAGATGTGTGTCTTTATTGCCAGCTCTCTGGTTATCCTTGCGATTTATTTATTTACTTATTATTTTTAATCCTCACCTGAAGATATTTTCCCACTGATTTTAGAGAGAGTGAGGGAAGAGAGGGGGAGAGACACACAGAGAGAGACATTAACGTGACAGAGACACATCCATTGGTTGCCAGCATTTGCCCTGACCAAGGAAGGCCTGAGGTGGAACTTGCAACCGAGGTACGTGTCCTTGATCGGAATTGAACCCAGGATCCTTCTGTCCTCGTGCTGACACTCTACCCATGGAGCCAAACCTGCTAGGCTCTTGTTTTTGTTTTTAGAGATAAGCTCTGAAAGGACACTGTGTCCTCACTTTGAAATAGACTCAGTTTGGCTGCAAGTATAGCCCGTCCGTGTTAAACTGCGCTCCTCCTTTGCCTGTGGCTCGGAAGTAAAGTGGGCGCTCTGCCACAGGAGGGTCTGGATTCTCCTGCCCACAGGTGAACTTGTTCAAGGGTCCCGGGGCCCACATGTGGCCTGCTTGCTTATTCAGCTCTGGGTGGAGGGCTTGGTGTCAAAGATCTTTTGGAGAATCTGGTAGAATCTGGTGAGAGGCCTGGCATCTCTGACTATCTGCATGCCCAAAGGCACACGGTTTTGCAATTTGGGGGTTTGGAGCTGCAAACCCAGTCCTCACATCTCTGATTCTCTGCAGAGTCGAGGTTAAAAATCTGCTGCTCCTGTATAACGTAGAACCCCGCTTAGGTCCCTTCTGGCTGATTCTGGCTTAGATCTGGTTTGATGGCCAAATACCTAGAATGAACAGAGAGGGAGAATCGGGTTGGCAGACTCCATAAAGAGGTAATTCTTGTTGCTCTTGCTGGTTTGGCTCAGGTTTTATTCTGGTTGAGGGCATGCACCTTGGTTACAGGCTCAGTCCTGAGCTCCAGCTGGGGCATGCGCAGAAGGCATGTAGGTGATGTTCTCTCTCACATCTATGTTTCTCTCTCTCCCCACCTATCTCCCTTCTACTCTCTCTTTAAAGATCAATGATATCCTTGAGTGAGAATAAAAAAAAAAAAGAGGAGAGGTAATCCCTGTTACTCGGAGGGTGACTTTATGGCAAGGAATAAACAGCCTACATAGGTAAGCTTGCTCTGCCCTCACTGCTCAGAACATCCTTCGTGCATTTCTGCTCAGAGCCTAGGAATCTTTCTTCAAGATCCTCCCCGAGTCCTCAGCTGGAACCCAAATGCCTCTTCTCTGTGCATATACATGTGTCTGTCATCCCCTTGCTTTGCTTAGTGATCTATCTGCTCATCTAATGAACCCTGCATTGAACGAAACCCTCATGTCAGCTTTAATATCTGACTCATGCCCGTGACCCAGAGCTCAGCGGGGTACCTGGTACCTGGAAGATGCTTCCTAACCATGGCCTGCCTCACCCCCCCAGACTCCCGTCTGTCCGAAGCCTGAGCTCCTCCCTCCCCCTTCCTAGCTCCCGCGGGCCCTTTGGTGTGATAGCATCAGAAATCCATCAGCGCAGCGACTGCCTGACTGATCGGAGCCTGTTGGTAAACTTTGTGCACAGTCAGACTCAGCAAACAAACAGGATTAATCAGCCTGGCAGCGAGCTGGGATTCTGGGGCTGGTCACCATTTACAGTAGAGCCTGTGCGTCTGCCCTGGCGCGCTCTCGCGGTCTCCAGAATGCAAGTACTGTAATAGGTTTTCTGCAGTTAAGCAGCTGTCACCCTCGGGCCTGGGGACACGCATATGCATCTGTAATGTAGAAGACCATGTAGGTACCTGGCAGGAGTGCTGGGAGAGGCAGCGTTTTCCTAGGCCTTGGGACCAAAATGACTAAGCCCAGAGAAGGGCGGTTCTGTAGAATGTTCTCTCTCTCTCTGTTTTCCCCCTCTTCGGTCAGAATGCAATCTGCATGGGAGCAGGAGACAAGCCGATGAGTGAATATCGGTCCGTGGTGTACTATCAAGTCAAACAGCCACGGTGGATGGAAACAGTCAAGGTAATAAGAATAAATTATAATAATAGCGGCAAACATGTATCTGGGGCTCAGAGGCACCACCCCCTGGGGCGTGGAGCAATACCCCATAAGTGTCCGTGGCCACTGGGCTGTGGAAATGGTGGCCCTGTGAGCGAACGCTCTGGTTCTCTTGCTCTCCCTCCATTGGCTGAGGACCTGCCACCGTGCAGTTGTCAGACAGTCTTCTGGTGGGTGGTACCTGGCCCACCAAGCTGTGTTGTGACATCAGCAGTGAGGAGTGACAGAGCTTATAAGCAAATGTGAGGCTATACAAGGCCACTTAACACCTGAAGGAGAGCCTGCTGGGAGGGACCTCAGAGGGAAGCGGCATTGATCACAGAGGGTCACCTTACTAGATGGTCACAGGAGGCAGAAGGGAATGCCGTGCACTGGACTCCAGTGACTAGAGGATGTTGGGAACTCACTCAGGGAACAGGACAGCCTGGTCCCAGCTCAAACAGCTCCGCCTGTAACGAGCAGCAGTTCGATGCCCCTGTGCCCTGAACCCAAACTCAGATGTTCCTGTGACCCAGGTTTCAGAGGTAGCTACGCAGACCCTGCGGTCCTTGCCTGGCCACCTGTGTTCCTGTTTCCCGCAGTGGGTCTCCCTGTACTCCCTTTTTTTAAATATACTTTATTGATTTTTTTACAGAGAAGAAGGGAGAGGGATAGAAAGTCAGAAACATCGATGAGAGAGAGACATCGATCAGCCTCCTCTTGCACGCCCCCTATTGGGGATGTGCCCGCAACCAAGATACATGCCCTTGACCGGAATCGAACCGGGGACCTTTCAGTTCCCAGGCCGACGCTTTATCCACTGAGCCAAACCGGTCTTGGCCTGTACTCCCTTTCTTAAAAACGATGCCCTGCCCAGCTGTGGGCTCACAAGCTATTGAACCGGGGAGGGGACAGGAGGATGGATGTGCGGCTGGGTCCTCTTCTCTGTGTTCTTTTGCACCCCAATTATATTTCCTTGCTGTTCCTTGTAAACATTGTGCACAGTCAGACACCCACCTGGTTCGATAGCTCTGTGACCTCAAAGCTGGACAGGTCATCTGGTATAACCAGGCACCGCCTCCTGGGGGCCACAGGTTTGCTGAATTGCAGGGACTTACAGGAGCACAGCCAGTGTCTCACATGATTGTAGCTTACAGTAACCACGCGGCGTGCAGGAGGGAATGGAGTGGACTGCAGCTGCCCGTGAGGCCCTCAGGTCTTGCATTCTGGGGACCTCTGCAGGCTCCGTGTTCATTTTCTGGAGTGGAACCGCCCCAAAGTATGCGTCTGTGCGGGTTTTCATAGTCTTCGGTACAATGTAAACGTGTCCCTTTTTAAACACCGGGGTGGCTTCTCACAGGTCGCTGCGCTCCTCTGCCTCGGCCCGAATTGCACATTACAGAGAGTGCCGTGGGCTTTGTGGGGGATTTACTCAAATATTATTGGATTCTGGCGTTTTTATTAATTTTCTTAAATGGGGATCCTCAAGCATACCCCTTCACGACCATTGCTAATTTGCTACGCCCTGCTGCCATTGCCTGAACTCCCGTGGTGAGCGAGGGAAAGTGTGTGGTGTGCAGTCTGCGGCACATCAAACCCTGTGCTGAAGTTATGTGGCTTTTATATCAATTTGGGGCGATTCATTTTCCCTCACTATAATTTACAGATCTCTTTTCATTGGCTGGGATTGCAATTTGCCAAATGGATTACATTTGGTACTTTATTTTCTCTTCATAGCTAGTCCTTATGTAATTTATTTACAGTTCATCAGGCTTGATGGGTGGGTGGTAATAAATCAGCGTGCAGGGCTCGCCAGTAAATGGCCAGGCTGCCTTTTGGGGGATTGAGGGTGGGGGGGTGGGTGGGAAGGGCCCGTGTAACACATGGTGTCCTGAGCTCTGCTTTCTGCCTGCGGAGGTGGCTGTTCCCATCGAAGACATGCAGAGGATCCATCTGCGATTCATGTTTCGACATCGGTCATCCCTGGAATGTGAGTACCAACCAGGTGGCATCTGGGGTGCTGGGAGGGGGACAGCCGGGTGGCCCCAGTGCTCTCCTCTGTCCTGACCACGCAATGCTCACGCTGCCACTTCCAGCTAAAGACAAAGGAGAAAAGAACTTCGCCATGGCCTACGTGAAGCTGATGAAGGAAGACGGGACCACTCTGCAGGACGGATACCACGACCTGGTTGTCCTCAAGGTACAGGGAGTTGGAACCAGCTCTGCAGTGAGGGGGCTGCAGGAAGCAAAGGGGACGAGGTGGGGCGGACTCGTGGTTAGCAACAGGGACCCCAGGACCTCACACCCCACGTCTCACCACTGTGTGGCCTTGTACGGAAGCTAACTTCTCTGGGCCTCAGTTTCCCCATCTCTGAGCCCTCAGATTCTGGCTTAGATCTTGTTTGATGGCCAAATGACTAGAATGAACAGAGAGGTTCATTAATGGAAAAGTGGTTGATCAGCCAGTTAGAGGCTCTGCGGACATTGTCATATTTATATAAACCCACCATTGCCATATTTTTATATAAACCGTTCCATGTAATCCTCACAATTACTAAAGTGGGGAGGACTGAAATGCCAAGTGTGGGCTCGGAAGGGAACTGTGGGATGTGTGGACGCCAGCATGACATTCGACAGATGCCTCACTATAGCTAATGGGGGAAGAAGAGGATTTGGGGTCCCCATCCCGCTGCTGACTAAATCTGAACTCATCTCACGTGTCTCCCTGAGCGTCAGCTTCCTTTTCTTCAGCGGTGACGGTAGTATTTATGACGAGCCAACGAGATGACTCAGGTGTGTAAAGGGTACAGATGTCAGCCATCGTGGTTTTTGCATCGTGAGACTCAGACTGTTTTGGAGAGGTGGGAGGCATTGCCTTGATGGCATTGCCTGCTTTCCCATGACCCCGGTGACAGCTGGTGCCTCTGCCAGCTCCTGGCTGGAGGCAACGATGTGGCTGTGAAACAGCAAGGCCAGGAGGTGGGCATACGAAGCAGATCCGTGCTCTTGGCCTTCTCAGCTTCGGAGGCTGATTTTGCTCTTTTGGCTGAGGTCTGATGGCCAATCCAGCTTCGTCAAGGCCTTAGGACATGATCCTCTTCTCTGAGTCTCTCTGACTTCCAGAAACTACCTCATTCCTTCAGTGCAGCCTCTGCCTTGTCATCTGGGGCGTATCAAGGTAGCTCTTGGCATAAAAGCCATTCTTTCTCAACAGACTGCAAACTCGCTACGAGTAGAGTCCCCATCGCAGTCCGTTTTAAAATTACTCACCTTGTTTAAACCTTGGTTTCCTCGCCTGTAAAATGAGGGTAGTAGTATCTACAGCAGTTACGATTGCTACAAAACTTCAATGAAATGGACTAAGGCATGTAAAGCACTCAGTAGGACGTTTAGTTCAGAATAAGGCTCCGTGAATTGTAATGCTTGTTATGCTCCCATCTACCCTTCCTTCCTTCCTTCCTTCCTTCCTTCCTTCCTTCCTTCCTTCCTTCCTTCCTTCCTTCCTTTCTTGATTAAGGTGTTACATATGTGTCCTTATTCCCCTATCACCCCCCGCCCCGCTTCAATCTACTCTTTCATTTCAAATATCAAGGGCTCACACACATGTCACTACTTCCATTTAGTCTGCTTGAAATGTCTAGGAAGCAGGTAACATGATGAACACTCAGTTTAATCATGAGAAATGTGACACAGAGAGACCAAGGGATGTATCCAACAGGACACAGACTGTGAGTGGTAGGACGGGGGTCTAGATCTCTGGACTTTCAGACTCAGGGCCTTGTCCAATATTTACTTCTCCAGGCTGATTCCTTATCTTCCTGGGGCATGTGTGTATTAAGATCTCAAAAAAATCAGGATGAATGCAAATGTCCCACCTGGGAAACCTTCCATTTCCTTTTGCCCTTAATGAAGTCCACAGAGCCTCTAAGTGGCTGATCCACCACTTTCCCGTTAATGTAACCTGGGATCCTGCCTGTTTGTGGAAAAGCTGCTCTGCCTTGCAATGTGGGATGTGGCCCCCGTAAGCTTAGTGTGTTGGGTGTATACCCTTGGCTCGGGGACGTAAACAAGGCGCTGTTTCCAGGGGGACAGCAAGAAGATGGAGGATGCCAGCGCGTACCTGACTCTGCCTTCCTATCGGCACCACATGGAAAACAAGGGCGCCACTCTGAGTCGAAGCTCCAGCAGTGTTGGGGGGCTCTCTGTCAGCTCCCGGGATGTGTTTTCCATTTCCACCCTCGTGTGCTCCACAAAGCTCACCCAGAACGGTAATGGAGCCATTGGGAGGTGTGTGCATGTGTGTGTGAGTATGGGTATGTGCGTGCATGTGTGTGTGTGCATGCATATACGTGTGCCTATGTGTGAGTGTGCGTGCCTGTCCATGTATACCTGTGCGTGTGCATGTGTATATGTGCACAAACCCAGTGATGGTAACCGTACCTGTCTGCACTCTGTCCTAGTGGGCTTGCTGGGTTTGCTGAAGTGGCGGATGAAGCCTCAACTACTGCATGAGAATTTAGAGAAATTGAAGATTGTGGATGGCGAGGAGGTGGTGAAGGTTGGTATCCATCCACTAGTAACAGCTGGGAATCGCGAGTGGCTTGGTGGGGAGGCAAGTGTTGAAGGGGACGGGACAGCTTTTTCCCGTTACTGGGAAATCTGGGGGTGATTTGGTCCAATGACACTGAATGTGAAGCGGCAGGAGAGTATCTTTGTGCTCAGTTTCTGGAAAATGATCAGCATGGTTGTGGATCCCAACTCACCTGCTTGCCAACTCCATGATAATAGTATGAATAGGACATATTTCTCAGCGTTGTTGTGAGCATTCAAGGTGACAATATTTAAAAAATTAACTCAGCACGGTCTCTCACCCAGAGTACCCGATAATTGAACAAAAACACACAACATATACCAAGTTCATGAAAAGCTAACTATTAATTTTGTTGTCATAAATTACCATAGCAGTATGATCTCTTAGTGCCACCTACACATTATTGTTAGAAATAACCAAGTACTGTTGGTTTCTGCAGCTTGGAGGGCATCATGCTTTAAACATGAGAACAGGAAGGACACCGGGGCTTACATTGTAAATGAAAGAAACAGAAAAAATGCAAATGCCAGATTTATTGTCATGGAGAATACAGCATCTGAAGTTCAGGTCTAATTAAAGCCACCCTCCTCTCTGGCATCATGATTTGGGACAAGTGTTTCCCACAGGTCCCAGTGAGGGTGATCTTTTTTTCCACCAGGAACTTGGTGCAGCTAGAAGCTTCGAGATTCCGCAGCTTTATACAGTCGCTCGGTGTTTTGAGGGACTCCAGGAAATACTGACCCAGCCCTTAGGTGGGAGGGGTAACACATTTTAGTGAATTGCCTATACACGCAGAAAAACGGTCAGATGTCCAGATCACTGCTTTACCTGGGTGGCCTTGACCTACCTACCTGGCTCTGCAATGACAGAGAGGTTCCCCAAACAGCCTTGCATAGGGTCTGTCACTTTTGAGCAGCGTAGAGAAGACATCTGGGAGTGAATTCCATTGTCTCCTTTTTGCATTATTTGTTTAAGTTGATTTTCTTTATTGAAGTATAATGTATAAACAATAATATATGTACAGAGCACTTATTCTAAACATGCAGTTCAACATACAGGGTCGGGCAAATAGTAGTTGTGAGCGTGCAAAAGACAGAGTTTATTCTTATATTATTATTTATTAATTAGTGTATTATCTTCCATACAAACAACTGTAAACCTACGTTTGCCCTTCCCTGCATTGTTATACATGTACATACACATGTACCCACTGCCTAGCTGAAGATACCGAACATTTTAGCATTGCAGTAGGCTCCCTCATATCCTTCTCAGTCAACAGACCACTCGGGAATAACCACTAAGCTGACTACCGTCACCATTGATGGGCTTTTGTCTGTTCTTGAATTTCATAAAAATAGAGTAATACAGCCAAAACCAGTCTGGCTCAGTGGATAGAGCGTTGGGCTACAGACTGAAAGGTCCCAGGTTCAATTCCGGTAAAGGGCATGTACATTGTTTGTGGGCACATCTCCAGTGGGGGTGTGCAGGGGGCAGCTGATCTATGTCTCTCTCATCGATGTTTCTAGCTCTCTATCCCTCTTCCTTCCTCTCTGTAAAAAATTCAATAAAATATATTTTAAAAAATAGAGGAATACAGAATGCACATTTTTGTGTTGGACTTGTGTCTGACTTATCTCTCACACACAGTGCTCAGGAGGGGTCTCCTCGTCGCTGCATGTAGAAGTGGTTGGCCCTTTTTTAAATCACTGGGTTTGTTTATTTCTGCAGTGTGAAAACGCCACCCTTTGTTCATCCACCGTGCTGCTCTTGGTGAGCAGATGGGGTGCTTGAGTCCTGATTCACGTGAACTTGGACCCCGTGACCATGGTGCACGGTGGATGTGTGCCCTCGGTCTCTGTGGGCTACACCGAGAAGTGGGTTTCTGGGTCACCTGCACTCTTGCCTAATGTGCCCTTCGTTGTTTTGTCCAGTTCCTCCAGGATACTCTGGATGCCCTCTTCAACATCATGATGGAGCATTCCAAGAGTAATGAGTACGACATCCTCGTCTTCGATGCTTTGGTAAGAGAGGGGATGGGTCTGTGACAGGGACATCAACGTGTGTTTCACTGAGAGAACCCTGAGGACTTAGGGCCATTTTCATGGCTCTTTTGGAGGAATTGTCACATTAGGCAACCAGACCAGTGAATGAGCTGCTGTTCTCTTTCATAAGTTTGGAGTTCACCCGGATGTCTGGGCAGAATGAGAGAAAAGGGAATTGTAGATGTTGATGTCGGAGTGGCACAGGGTGAAAGTACACGGAGCTGGATACCATGAATAACCGAGTTGGCTTTCTATGAATGCCAGGGGCTGGTCTCTAGTCAGGTGTGCAGGACCCACAGTGTACCCCAAGTCTCTTTCCCTTCTTCTTCATAGTCTCCAACTCACCAGAGTCACTATGCTCACTCTTTCTACCTAGAACCTCTCATGGTGGTATGCCATCCAGATCTTTCTTTTTTCCATCTTTCCAAATGGCCTCTTCCTTCTCTCGCTGTCCTAATTTATGTTCCTCAGTGTCACGTCAAAATAAACATCAGAAACCTTTGCATTAGGGGATATCAGTGACCAGCAAGGTGTTAATGTGTTAACTCCCTGTGTCAGTGACATTTACATTTATAAAGAGGTTGCTTAGAGACAACTGTGACTTAGTGCTTCCTAAGAGGATCTGGAAAGCCAGCTCTAAGGAAAGATGCTCTCTGACAAAAAGATCCTTTGTTCAACCACTAAGGGAAGTACCTAGCATTGCAGGACCCTCTTGGAGAGTCATGATGCACCTAGATATATTAAAGACTCTGGTAAGTCCTGCATTAAAGAAGGCAGTTTAAGGATGACAACCTGAGATTTCTCAAATTTATCTGACCAGGAAACCTTTGTATAATGCTCTTAAACTGCATGAAACACTTTTTCGGAGAGATACCACCTTAATGTAAAGGACTAAAGATATTTTAGCGAGCTAATTCCTGGGTAAAAATTTTTGCTAGAGTTTCGGTTATGCCAGTGGTTGGCAAACTCAATAGTGAACAGAGTGGCAAACCCTGGCCCGTGAGCTGCATGTGGCTCGCAAGCCCCAGTTTGCTGATCACTGGGTTATGCCATGTGACTATGGTTTCCTGCCCTAGGTCTGTCCTGAAAACACTGATTCTTTGTCTTTTCCTTAGATCTACATAATTGGACTCATCGCTGACCGGAAATTCCAGCATTTCAACACCGTTCTGGAGGCTTACATTCAACAGCATTTCAGTGCTACCTTGGCTTACAAGTAAGTGACTGTGCACCTCCTGCTTGCCCTGCCAGGATGCCAAGGGCACAAGGAACTTGAGTACAGTGGTACCTCGAGATACGAGTGCCCTAACAAATGAGATTTTTGAGATACGAGCTGTCGAGCGAGCGATTTTTGCTTTGAAATACAAGCAACATTTGAGATAGGAGTCATCGCGCGGATCGGCCGGCTGCACACGACCCACCAGTTTACCGCGACTCGAGCGTCTCATAGTTTCCCACGCCTCAAGGTTACAGCACGAATTAAACTCGTATCTCGAGGTACCACTGTACTTTTCTTTTATCACTAGCCTGTGTGAGTTCTCCCTTTTTTGAGAAAATCTAATCTGTGCCTCGATTATTTGGATTAAATAAGAACATGCAAACCCATAGGTTGAGGTGAATACTATGGCAGAAGTATATGGAAGTCTTCCTTCTCTTCTTCTTTCCCTCCCCCTTTTCCTCCCTCCATTTCTCCCTCTTCTTCATAGTCTCTATAGTTTTCATAGTCTTCATAAACATTGGGATTCAAAGGCAACAGAGAAGAAAGGCACATGCTCAGTAGGTCACTATAGTTGGGGTATAGACAACTGAAGGTCACAGAAAGGAATGGATGCTGGGAGGTGGGTGGAAACCAGTATGTGAAGGAGCCATGGAAGAAGATCATGTAGTTTGAAGTGTGCCTTGCCGGAAATGAAGAAACATAGAAAGTTCCTAAGTACAAGAACATTTTCAGCAGGAAGAAAAAGCTGAAAAAGACATTATCACCACCATTATTCCCAATCATATTCTAATTGTGACTAGTTTTTCTAGTCAAAAGACTTTCCTTCCTCACTAGTTTTTTTTTTTTT
>PVJN01015156.1:0-45020 GCA_004026805.1 Lasiurus borealis | reverse complement strand
CATTTTTCTTAGTAGACTTTCTGGGTAAAGTGAGACTAAGGTAGATGAGGTTTGTGTTTTGACAATAACATTGTACATATTCAACAAAAATATCTAAGTTTTCAATTGTGCATTATAAAAGCTATTCGTTACATATGAAAAATAATTCCCAATTTATTATCTACTATTTGAACAGATTGTAATACCTTTCTAATAAAAGTGTAATATGCAAGTTAACCATCACTCTGCTATACCCACAAGCCATGCCCACCAGACAAGTCCACCAACCAATCAGGAACAAGTATGCAAATTAATCCCAACCAAGATGAGTAGCCACAGAGCGAGCAGGAGGCTAGGCTCTACTCCAGGCTACAAAGTTTCAATTGTAGAAGAAAATTAAATCCCAGAAACCAGGACCTCTGCTTGGTTTGCCAGGAGCCATGGTAGGCCTGCAAACTACCACAGGCCCTTAACCCAAGCTGCCTCACACCCCAAAGGAACCCCACCCTGATCCAGGATCCCCTTTAGGGCAAACCAGCTGGCCCTTACTCATGCACCAGGCCTCTATCCTATCTAACAAAAGAGTACTATGCAGATTGGCTATCATGCTAACACACAAAGATCCTGTCCCCCATGTGGACAAAGATGACCACCACAAGATAGCCAGCAGGGGAGGGCAATTTTGAGGGACAAGGCCTGCAAGAAAGGGCAGTTGGGGGTGATCAGGCCTGAAGGGGAGGACAGTTAGGGGTGACTAGGTGGCAGAGGAGGGAAGTTGGGGTGACTGGGCTTGCATGGAAGGACAGGTGTGGGGGACCCAGGTCTACAGGGTAGAGCAGTTGGGGTGAGCAGGCCTGTAGGGGAGGGCAGTTAGGAGTGACAAGGCTGGCAGACAAGGGAAGTTGGGAGTGACTGGGCCCACAGGGGAGGGCATTTAGGGGCAAACAGACTGGCAGGGTAGCAGTTAGGCATCAATCAGGCTGGCAGGAAAGTGGTTAGTGGCTGATTAGTCTGGCAGGCAGAAGCAGTTAGGGGCAATAAAAAAAGCAGGCAGGTGAGCAATTGGGAGCCATCAGTCCTGGATTGTGAGAGAGATGTCCCAACTTCCTGTTTAAGCCAGATCCCAGTGGGCAGTCGGACATCACTCAAGGGATCCCAGATTGGAGAGAGTGCTAGTTGGGCTGAGGGACATCCCCCCCACCATGCATGAATTTCATGCACCAGGCTTCTGATTAATTATATAACAGAATATAGATAGTGTAATAATGATTAATTATTATAAATTAACTATAACTCATAAAATTCATGCAGAGGTGGAGGTGGGGGCCCTCAGCCTGCCTTTACCCTCTTACAATCCAGGATTCTTGTGGGATTGAGCCTAAACCTGCTGTCAGGTATCCTCTCACATTACAAGACCATTGGCTCCTATTGTTCACCTTCCTGTATGTGTCATTACCCCAACCCACTCTGCATGCCTGCCTGATAGCCCCTAACTGCTCTCCTGCCTGCCTGGTTGTCCCTAACCACTTTTCCTTGGCCCCTGCTGTGGCAGCTTCATCTAGAAGGATATCCAGAATTATGTCCAGAAGGTTGTTCAGCTGTCCAGTCTAAATTAGCATATTATGTTTTTATTATTGTAAATTTTTCATCACCTTCATAAGGCTTTGAATAAGATAAAAGGAGAAAAATCAAGGTGAAGACAAATAAGGAACACCTTTGTCTTTCACATGCAGAATATCTAATGTTGATTTTAATACTTTTTAGGTTTTTAAACTGTTTTTAGTTGATATCATTTAACTCAGAATTTTAAGAGATGCCTCTTTAAAAAAATACATTCTTATTAATATCAGAGAGTAAGGGAGAGAGAGGGAGAGATAGAAACATCAATGATGAGAGAAAAATTAATTGGCTGCCTCCTATATTCCCCAAACTGGGGATTTAGCTCCAAACCTGGGCATGTGCTCCAACCAGAATCAAACTGTGACCTCCTGGGTCATAGGTTGATACTAAACCACTGAGTTACACTACCCAGGCAAGAGTTACTTCTTATGCTTATAAAGAGTGCATGTGAAATTTATTTCATTACAATTTGAAATTTCCAGAACAAATGTTATTTCTCTTTAGTCTTGAAAAATAATATAGTTGGATTTGAAATTTCTAGCTTCATTATTTTCTATTTTTATATTGAAAACAAAATGGATGCATTAATATATATTTGATATTTTTCTCTTACAAGCACAAAGGAGATATTTTAACACAGTTTTTTTTCTCTATCTGACGTGCATTAATGTTTACTATGATAAATTAAGTGATTATAAAAAGAACATACAGATATATTTATATATCAAGAATTATCAGATGGATCTCTTACATTTTTGAAACATAATAGAACTGCTTAAATATATAGAATAATATCATTAAAGGCAATTAAAAAGATAATGTAACCAGTAGTGAGAGGGTTAGTTTTGAAATCTCCTGCCATTTTATGACTTATAAGATTCGAAACTTCAACTTTCTCATTTAAGAAGTGGATCACAAATAAACCTAATTTGCTGGAGTGTTGTAAAAATAAATGTAGCCAATATATAAATCTATTAATTCAACATTTAGCACAGAGTAAACATTTAATAAATAGGGATCAAAACCAAATAATAATTATTAAGAGATGATAATTATGTGTTCATAGGATGCATAATCAAAATAACTCAATTTAAGTTAAATAAATTTAATTGAAAGTTGCTCTTTTGAATAAGAGATCCCATTATCCAAGAAACTGATTTGTATGTTCTTGTCAGAACCTGTAAAACATAACATTTATTCAAATATATTATTTAACTTATGATGAAATGATTTGTTTTTCTGATTGGAATTTAATTAAAATGTAATGTTGAATACTAAATACTAAAATCAGAATATATATTATAAAATCAAAATATTACTTTTTTGTGGGAACCTTTTTCCACGTCCTGTGTGTTCAGGGTTTCTGGTTCAGAGTTCAGGTTCTGGAGGAGGCCGCACGCAAATGAAATGAGAGACCAGAAAACATTAATTTGGCAATATTGGGGGGGGGGGGCAGGCAGGAGCCTTCCTCTAGTAGAAAGGACTACCACTTGCTCTGGCATTTTTCTCCCTTTTATTAAGGCTTTGGGACAAACCCCTAGCCTTTAGGCAGGAAATAAAAAAAAAGGAAATTAACATGAAACAAACAGGTAGAGGTTGCTTCAGCCAACAATATTTCACTAAACAGTGAGTGATTAGCTCTGACCTTTCAGAGCAGTTAAGGTTGACCAGCCTTCTGGCCTCCTGTTTACATCCGTTTATTAAGAACAATGTTTGGTTTCAGACATCTCCCCCATTTTCTTTCCTCTAAAAAATCTTGCATCTGCAGACTAGAAATAAATATTAAGAACAAAAAATAAGACAAGCAACAATGGCTATGCTAAGAAGTAAATGAATAAGTCTATAATATCTTTCTTTCTGGACTAACAGTCTTTTGAGTCCCAGTTTCAATGTCCAACAGTTTTTTGAGTGTACATGTTAGCAATGATATTTCAGTTCTGGATGGTAGACAAGTGGTGGCAATGCAGGTCTCACCCACTCTAGTTTGGTCCTGGGCAACCTGCATCTATGCATAGGTGCTGACTGTTAGGATAGCAAGGTGTCGTCAGCATCTTCCATCTCTGGACTGTTTCTCCTCTTGTCTTCATAGCTGGAGCGTTCTCTGTTGTAGGAATTCACATGGTCTTGGAGCTGTTTTTCTGAAATTTATAAACATTCTCAACCAAAAGTTAGTAAAGGAATATTTTTTCTATAAATTTGAATTTGGATCCTTTTTATTTTTGCCAAAATGAATTTCCTTTGACTTATTTTAATACTATGTATATTTTTCATGGGTGTCTTGCTGTTAAGTAAAAAAAAAAAAGGTGTAATTTGCTTACAGGATGCTTTTCCTTAAATAATATTACTGTACTATCCCCCTTTTTATAATTTAATTATGAGGCTTTTGGAAAATTTTTATAATGCAAATATGACTGCTTTATGTTTATTGCATGTTAAGCAATTTTACCATGCAATGAACTTCCAATAGAAATTTAAGTTAATACTTTATGAATAACTGTTTTCCAGTACAATTAAATTTTCTTGAATATTAACCTATTTCAATTAACCAATTCAATTAATTTGAAAATTTAACTACTATTTTATTGTTAAATTTAATATTCTAAAAACAATCTTAGTTTTATCCTATAAATATTAGTGGAAAGGATTATTTGCATTCTTGCATAGGACCTGAGCATCCCTGGTGTTAAGTTGAATTTAGAATATAGGGCAGCTGTCAGCCAAGTCTGTCTGTTGCTGTCTGAGCTGCACCAAATCTTTGTCTGTCATCTGTGTCCCAAATGGAGCTGGGCCAAGTCTCTGTCTTGTCACCTGGGTCCCAATCAGAGCTGGACATGGGAAGTGAAGTAGCCATGGGGCAGGAGACCTCCATCAGAAAGGGCGAAGGTTCAAGCCCCTGCAATGTTGGGGGGTGAAGATCTGTGCTTCACCTGTGTTGATCCTCACGTTTTCTCCTGATGGCCCCTCTGCGACTGTGCCTGTCTTAGGTTGTCCCTCTTCTGAGGAATCTTACCCATCACTGGCTAACCAGCCATCCTCCGGGGCCAAGCAGGTTGATGTGAGGTTCAGTTCCGTCTCCTTGGTAGCCGATGCCCTTGTGGCCTCCACGCCCAGTACCTGCCTTGGGATCCCCTCGCTTGCTGGCAGGATCCTAGCACTGATCACATATCTTGGAGAACCCAGGTTTCTTCTCCAGGAAGGGCCAACCTCACACCACTGGGTGAGAGACAGATTCATGGTACCAGCCAACACGAGGCTTCAACCTCAGCATGAACAGAAAGCTCAGGCGACAGCTATGGGAGGGTCCCTCTTGGAAAAAGAGCAAGAAAGCCAATATAGAATGCTCAAGTGCCTTCTCACTGCCTTAATTCCTTTCATGTTATTTTTTTTTAATTGCTACCAAATATTCAGAGAATTAGATTTTAAGTTTGTTTGGTATATTTGTCAAAAATAAATTATAATGACATTGTAGAATAATATTATGTAAGGATATTCTTTTGTCCTAGGCCATGGCAATTCAATTTCAAACTGGCTATCAATTTCTTTTTGTATAGACAAGGTATTAGTTACTTTATTAGAATACTTAATCAAATTGATTACAAAAACATTGGCACTTTATTTAGCTGAAAACCTTGATTTTTATTTGAAAAGCTAATTTATTATGTAAATTAGGTATCTTAATTTAAAAAGCAAAGCAAATTTAGTAAATGTTTATGTCTGATTCACAAGCCACAAATGTTGCCCCGCCTATAGGTTAAGAATACAGGCAGCTATGGACTTTTTGTCATTTTAAATTGTAATGTCGGAATTTTAAGAAATATTTAGTTATTTAATTTTGCCCTTCTTAGAGACTACAAGAAACAGGGGAATCAGTACACCTAAGGGTGCTTACCCATGAAGGATCAGGAATATACGTCAAAAATACTTCCCCATGTGCCCCAGGAAATATTATCGTACAGCTGATAACTGTTGGCATTTCAAGAAATACGTTCTTAGGTGTCGGTGCCATCCTCTTTACCATGCTCCCGGTGGCCTTCAGGCTGTTTGTTGTTCGGCTTGTCCTCCTCCAGCTCCTCTTCTTCAGTGGAGTGCTAGGAGTGGTTGCTCTCTGTGGCTGAGGTAGCTGATTGTCTGCAGCTGCATGGTGTGGCTACAGGTGCAAAGTCCTTATTAGTCTGCCTAGTTTCTCTCTTGGATCCCTGTTGCAGTTTAATATTTCTAGCAGGAATCCGCACGGGTTTGGAAAATTTTTCTGGAAATATACAAACATACCCTCTCCCAAAAGTTAATAATGGATCGGGTCCCTTCTATAAACCAGATTCGGGATCTTTCCATTTAACTTTTATCCCGAATAAGGAGGCTGGGGGGGGGGGGCACTCCTCTGGCCATTTCCTGGCGGTTTGAGGCTGCCCATTTCTATGAAATTTTTATTTACACTGTCTGTCCCAATGGTTACCTCTCTGACATCTAGGACACCGAGAGATAGGATCTCTCAGAGGCTGAGTGTTTATGCCTCTCCCTAGAGTACTACCTTGTATCATTCTTAGAGGCCAAACCTTTACAACATTTAAAATATAGTTATTAATTCTTATTTGATAAAGTTTTCCGTGCAATTTCAAGTATATGAGATCGCTTAAATTTAAAAAGATTTCCTTTAAGAAGAGAGAACAATTTTCTTATTTAATCTGGGCTCATGGAGCTTTACAAGAATCATCTGTTAAAGCCTTGAAATTTTAACGTGGAAAAAACATCAAATTCATATATGATTTAAAGATTATAATATTTTTATAATTATCTTAAGATATCAATTATATTTTTAAACTTTTTATATTAAAATTTTCAGTTGGGAATCACAGAATTAATCCTTTTTTATTAGACCAATCAACAACGTATTTTGAATTCCTAATTATTAGAAAAATTTTATCTTATTTTATCCCAATTTAATTTGCATTTAGCTGAAAACCTTGATTAATAACACAACATCTTCTCCTTTTGGTTCCTTTCCGCCACATTTCTTGAAAAACAAACACTAGTTCAGGGTTTTTCTTTTTCTGCAGCTTTTGTGGAGAGATTCCAGTTTAAACCCTGTCTAATATGTCTAAAAAGGTGGACAATTGCGCGCATTTCTTTTTAAGCTGGGCTTCTGTCCTCACGATTACAGAAATTCCAGACACATCTCTAAATTTGTAAAATTTTTTCATGGCGAGAAAGGAGACTTTAGATTATTATACTGGGAGAGTGGACTTTCATACTGGATTGTCACAGTGTCTCTCTTCCTCCACATCCTGTTTGTTTCAGGGGAAAGCATCAGTAACAAATCTGGCCAAATTTCTTCTCATGCATAAAAGATAAAGACAGATCTTAATTTTTTTCTTTCTTTTTTGCTTTCCGAAGTAATAACTAGCACCTAATTTGGCCAAGATTTGCATTTCCCTGTGAGTTCTCTTATAATTTTTGAATGAAACCTTCAGTAATCTTATTGCAGGAGAGCAGATAGCCTTGCCCTCTCCTGCCACCTTTGAATTTCTCCACACCAGAGGCGGTTTCAACAGTGGAGTTTCACTTATTACAGATTTCAGATTCCAAATGCAAACTAAGATTTTAATTTGAACAAGAAACCACATTATTTAAGCATGCAAACCAAAAGTCTATAATAAAGTTTACTTTATATTTATAACCTAATTCTTCCCCATTAGCCTGGCTGCAAAAGACGTTCCCACCCTACTTACAGATCTCGACTCTGTAGTTAATCTGTGGGCTTTGCATACCTTGAATTCCTCTCACCTTTTCCTAGATGAATCTTCCCTCACCATTTTCCTCGGTGAATTTTCTTTCCTTTGCTCTTAGGCGAATAATACCTTCTCCTCCAGACATCCATTGGTCAGGCTCCAGATGTGGGCACCTCTTTCCGCATCCCTTATAGTTCAGGGTTCCAGGTTCAGAGTTGGGTTTCTGAAGGAGGCCGCACGCAAATGAAATGAGAGACCAGAAAACATTAACTTGGCAATATTGGGAGGCCAGGTGGGAGCCTTCCTCTAGTGGAAAGAACTGCCACTTGTTCTGGTCTTTTTCTCCCTTTTCTTAAGGCTTTGGGACACACCCCTAGCCTTTAGGCAGGAAATAACAAAACTGAAATTAACATGAAACAAACAGGTAGAGTTTGCTTCAGCCAACAATGTTTCAACTAACCAGTGAGTGATTAGCTCTGACCTTTCAGAGCAGTTAAGGTTGACCAGCCTTCTGGCCTCCTGTTTACATCCATTTAGTAAGAACAATGTTTGGTTTCCGACACTTTTTTAATTTTTAAAATTATTTTTCTGGTTTCCTTCATTTCATGTAAATAGATATATTTATAATTATTCATATCATTGGATAAATAACTCAGTTATATTTTCAAAGTATTATTATCATTAGTAATTTCTACCATGGAAAATCAGATCTAAAATTCTAAGCAATTTTGCTTATTTATACAAACACAACTTAAAAAATAAGCCAGTAATAAATTGCTTATTAATTTTTTGTTGATTAATGTACTTTTTTGTTGATGTCTCTCTCCTAAAATATATATTTGTTATAGAGGATATTTACATATAGAAAAATTTAAAAAATACATAGCTTCATTGAGGAATACGTAGCACATGCTAACATAAAACAATGAATGTCCTTTAGCAAGGTGAACACTAATGAGAAATCTAGTGAAACTAATTTTATCAAAAGTCTGATGAAACTTTTCAACAATCTATTTAAGAAATTGGATGTAATTGAGAATGAAAGGTTAGTTTCCATTCTTCCTCCCTCCTCCTCTCTCCCCTGAGGAAAGAAAAACCAAAGGAGCAAATAAAAGTTTTACAAAATGTTTTAGCAAATTGTTTATAGTCTATGAATCTAGAATGTATGGTTTGATGAAGCAATTATAAACATCAGTACCACCTATGCAATTATCAGATTATAAATTGGAGATATTCATAAGCAAAATATCTCACTTTGTGTAGAGGATGTACCACTTGCATCATCAATCTTAACTAGGTGCATTTTAATGTAACAATAAGGACCTAAGGAGTTATCCCATAATTGCTTGGATACTATTGAAGATTTCTATGATTCTTGTTCATGTTCTTTGATAATCAAACACTGATCTCAGTGATTAATAAAAAAAGTTTTTCTTTACAATTTGCAAAGTACTATAAAACAATGGTAAAGAGACATGAAAAAGATTGATTTTTCAAATAAAAATTAGCAAGCTTGGAATGAAAATAGAGCCCTGGAAATTAAAACTCCATGATAACATAAACACTTCTGTACCTAGAGTTGAAAAGGGAATTGTGAGTGAGAAGATGATACCCAAGTATTCACAAAGACCATAAGATAAAGAGAAACACAACTTATAATAAATACAGAATTTGGTCTGAGGTATATAGGATAGATTCCAAAGCTGCATTATATATCTAAAAGAAAGTGTAGAAGGAAGTAATTGAGAGCTTGGACTAGATTCAATTTAAACTCTTCAGAACTGAAATAAAAAGACCAAGGTAGTCCCAGTCATCATCTATAATGCATGTAGAAGACAAAAGTTTAATCTTCACTTTCATACAGAAAAATAAGTATCTGCCTAGAATTTATTTCCAACTGAGACAAACATTTTAAAGATATTGAGGTGAGAGAAACATAATTTAATGTCCTGATGGCAATATTAAATTTTTATTTTCAAAATATCTTGGGGAATATCTTATTCATATTTCAAATTAGAATCCTTTAATGCTCGAGAAAATTCTTAGGAGAAAATAGTTTATCTTTCATTTTTATTCATGGAAGGTAACTGAAGGGGTAAACATAAAATATAAATGATAACAACAATGATGATAACCGTAATTAAATAACAAATATTGATTTCTACTATATAGCTCACATACTTGAAATATGTTGATTACTCTAAATTCAATTCTATTAATATAAACACTTATAGACCTCATATAGATATCATTAATAAACATGAGAAGAAGGAATTATTGCTTGCTTCTTTATCCATCTTAAGGCATAAAATATGTTTTGACATAAATATATTACAGAGAATATAGTTCATTTATCACATATTGGCTGACATATGCCTTAACTACTAAATTTTATTAGTATACCTACAAATAAATGTTCTAACAGAAAAAAAATCTACAATAATAAAAAAAAACTACCAAATAGATTAAGAATGTAATCATTTAAGAGTTTTATTAAAGTATATCACAGAGGAGTCAGAAAGATTAGGGAAGATTTCAGAAATAATATTTCTAGTTGGATCAGGATTGAGTTTGTATTTACAAAGACAACAAATTCAAGGCTGGCTAGGTCAACATGTTCTTGGCAAAGTAATCTATATGCAAAAAAAAAAAAAAGAAAGAAAGAAAAAGAAAAATAATAGATACGAGTGAAAGAATAATATTTATGTATGGCCAGGTTAGTATAATTTGATTAATGATAGACTGAGCCTCATATTTAAAAATATCAGCTCTATAATTTTAGAAATATTGGAATCTTAAACTATGTAATTAAATAAAATAAATTTTGCAAGACCAAATGATGATTTTACTGATTGCAGATACCTATAAGTTGATTGTCTGTTCACTTACATATTACCTATTTTTCAATTTTGAGGAAAAAAATACATGGGGATTAATTTTGATCAAAATAAAGTCACATTAAATAAAAGAAAAATATAATAACTTGGAAATATTAGCTTAATTTTAAAGCTCTTATATAGTTGTAAATCTTTTGCAACATTATGGATTTTGAAGGACAACCTAAAATGATAAAATCCTCAAATATCTATCTTGAGCCATTAAAGAATCTCAGGAAGCCAAGTTTTCAAAGTGTTTTTCACACAGTTAATACCAAAATATAGATTACATAGCACTTAATAACTTATTTATGCATAGAAACACCATTGATACAAATGTGGATAATAATTCTGAGCCTGAGTCTGTGGGTAGAATACAATTCACCCTTAAATATTAGTCTCCCTGATACCTGATGAAAATATCACCATAATGTAAAAAAAAAAAGCAATACATTTAATTCAAAGTCACACTCAAACCTTAACAAATTGTCACTATAACTACAGTGGAGCAGAATATAAGGATTTAAATGATAAATCAACATAGCATGCATGTTCATATTACAGGGAGCATGATGAAGACTTCGTTTTATAAAACACTAAGGAGAAAATAATTTTGAATTTCATACACCAATGGCAGACTAACTCCACTAGGGCTGTTCCAATAAAAGCCCACAGTGGAAGAGAAAGGCAAAGACTATTGTCCAAAAGTTCAGTGAGAAAAGGGTAAGTTGATAACAATCTTTTAAGATTTAAAAAAAAAGTAATTTAAAAATTGATATGGTAATGATGCCAAAATTTCTGTCTGGGTCCAAGTTCACTCTCTCACGAAATCAAAAAAGAGTTCATGAACAAAGATAGAAAGTAGAAGCAAAGTTTATTGAGAGATAGGCGGATGCCCCGAAGCAGAGGTTAGCAGGGAGGATTCCCAAGCGGGTTGCCAATGAAGCTTCCAAAATCCCAGGCCCCTTAAGCCATCTGTGTAGTTCTGATGCTGGACATGTGCTTCTTTTTGTCTGTCTCTCTTCCCTTTTCCTCTAAATTCTGTTTTTCTGATACGCCTTCCCCATTTCCCTGCCAAACATATACACACACACTGAATATTAGCAGGTATTTGCTCAGTCTCTCTTTAGTAACAAAGATGGGCTAACATACTTCTGGATAAAATAGGATGGAACATCAAACATCATTTCCCTCAATAAAAGTCAATTCCTATATTTGAGAACATAAAGTACCAGTCCCCAAACTTTTCAAAAGTCTTAGTTTGTTGTTGTTTTTTATGGGAATATGTAACTATACCTTTTGAATCAGTTTTACATATATATGTGAACAAAACATATTATAGACATATCAATAATAATAAAAGCCTAAGCAAACATCGCAACTGAATGGACAGCTGAACAGGCTCTGTAGGGTGACCAGGCCAACAGGGGGTTAGTGAGGGACGACCAAATGACTGACTAGCAGGCTGCATGGGGCAACCAGGCTGGCAGGGAAGTTAGTGAGGGGGCACCAAATGACTGAGCAGTAGGCTGCATGGGGTGACCAGGCTGGCAGGGAGATTAGAAAGGGGCTACCAAATGACTAAACAGCAGGCTGTGTGAGGTGCCAGGCCCATAAGGGTAAGTTCGGGTTGAGCAGGCCAGCAGGAGGGGCAGTTAGGGCCAATAAGGCAGGCAGGCAGGTGAGCAGTTAGGAGCCAGTGGTCCCAGATTGTGAGAGGGATGTCCAACTGCTGCTTTAGGCCCAATCCCCTGAGGGGTCCTGGATTGAAGCCTGCCCACCCAACTAATGCACAAATTTCATGCACCAGGCCTTTAGTATATATATGGTATAAAATTATCATAATTTCAATCTAAGTCAATTTTACTCACATTGTTTTTATTTGATTTACTAAAATCAATGATATAACAAGGAAGTCCTTTGAGACAAAGGTTATCACTTTTTATTTATAATTTATAATTCAATGTAAGCAGTAAAATTTTAAATTGCCCTTTGAGTACTGTGAAATTGACTGATATAACTTTGCAATCCTGTTAGTTCATTGCCCAATTAACTGGATAATACATATCATGCCCAGAAATCTCCAGTCAAAATTCTATGTGACACATATTTTGATAATTATATATTTAAATGTGTCTAACTCTCAATTTCTAAATTGGAATTTATATATTTATATCATTAGTTGACTGTAGGCTAATAATAAAGAATAATAAAGAATTCAAATTTTAGATATGAAACAATGACCTGGAAATGTTAATACCAAAATATGTCTATGATTAATTTCCCATTTGTAAGGCTTACATAATAAAAAACAGAGCTTACTCTAATCAGGCTTATCCTCTCAAAATTTACATGCTGTTTAAGATTGTATACACTCAAAATTGTGACTTTTTTGAAATGTAATAAAAGAATTTCTCATTTTCTGCTCTTTTTTCTATTCCTATTCTACACTCATACATTTGGAATTTGTCAATTTATTCTTTATCATTAATCTAATATACCTTACCTAAGAATAAGTTTGCCATAATATTCTTCTTACCTCTTAGTAGAGACTAAGATTGTCTTCATGTTTTCTCAGTTTGACTAAACTTTACACAAGCTTTTTTCTCACTCCAAGCCTTTGCACTCTCTTTCCTTAGGAGCACCTAATTTCGAAAACTTGTAGTGCACAATTTTTCTCCGTTCCATTGAATTGTCAATCTTTTCCAAGCCTCTTACCAGTTTTATAACCTAGAAATATCTTTCTTAGGTCTTGGGAGATACTATTTTGAAACATAATTACTGCTATGGACAAAGGCACTATCTTCCAGTCCCTATGAGGAGTAGAAGCCTACATTTAACAAGTGACAGCAAACATCTATTACAGGCCAAGTCTAGTACCGTCCATTAGCTCATCCTGTTACAGAACATACCAGACGACCTAAGAACATACAGGAGTTCTTGGAGACACAGGAAAATCCATTTAGTTTCAGATATTTTGCATGTACTAATACAGTGACTCAGGGGAGACTGTTTTTTGCTGGCTTCAAGCCAATATGAGGAAACTTCTCCTTTTACCTTTTGGTTTCTTTGTCCCCCAAATATGGATGGAATTTCTAAACCTTTGGTGGGCTTTGCAAAAAGTCCTAGGTCTTTTGATGGGGGCCATGAGATTATACCGAAAGGCCTGGCCTGATGCCAGCGCTGATAATCCTAACAACCCCCTTCAGACGTGGTTCAGGGAGATACTCTTTAAGCAGGAATGAAAGGGTTAAAGAGAATAAAACAGAGCAGAGAAAAACTTATTGTCCTTAGCAAGTGTCTTGCATAAAGCTTGCAGCCTTGAGCACAGCATAACTTAGATAACCAGAAGACAGCTGGCATGGGAGGAACCAAGGATAGGCCAGACCCTTATACATACCAGCAGAGTGGCTTGCAGCCAGCAAAAATGAATAAAAACATATCTCTCCTTGCTTGCTTTGCTGATGCCTTTTTCAGTCTCAGGCCACCTGCACCCAGGTGGTTGGAATAAAATCTTTTTGACACATTATGGCCTCTATAAAATGGGAGTAGTACTTAGGTAAATTGGTCTTGCAAGACCAGATTATTAAAGGGGCAGTGACTAGACTATAGGCTAACAAGAATGTGCATTCGGTTACTGGCAGAAATTCAGATTGCTAGCACCCCCCCCCCCAAATGTTTCATTTTCCTCATCAATCCCAGCTTTAAAAATCCCTCCTATACCATGGAATAGTATTTCACCATAAAAAGAAGAATATCTCATTTGTGACAACATAGAAAAACCTGAAGAACATTATGCTAAATGAAATGAGCCAAAACACAGAAGACTAGTACTTCATGATTTCACTTTTATATAGTGTCTAAAAAAGTGAAACTCATTGAAGCAGAGAATAGAAGATTGGCTGTCAGATGCTAAGGGTTTGAGGATTTGGGGATTTGCTTGCATAAGGCACACACTTTAAGTTATAAAATTAATAATTTCAGGAGATTTCATATACAACATGGTGACTACAGTTAATAACACTGTATTGTACACCTGAAATTTGCTAAGAGAAAAAAATCTTAATTATCCTAAAAAATTAAAAACTATCTGAAGTGATGAAAAAGTTAATTAGCTCAACTGAAGTAATCATTTCAAAATGTATACATATATCAAATCATCACTTTGTATACATTAAATGCGTGTGTGTGTGTGTGTGTGTGTGTGTGTGTGTGTGTTTACAGTAATACTTTAGTAAAGCTAGAATATCTTCCCAACTTTTGTTTCAGTAGTTGAGTGCAATTTTTCTCCTCTATTGCAATAATTTGAGTACTTTGGAATACAGTCTCCCTTGCCTATTTAACTTGCCTGTCTATCAGTTTCCTACACAATTTTTCTTTGGCACTACTTTTATTCAGCTAATTTCAGATATTCATTTTTTCACAGGTGTATACTGTTAATAGGCAGCAGAAATTTCAACATCATGCTAAGAAGGGGTATGACCCATCACTATAAAAAATTAGACATATATACTTTTAATGTACTGGTTTGATTATATGGTTTTCAGAAAAGAAATCTGTGATTTATTTGTTAACAAAGGTAAAAAAATAACTCTTTAAACACACACATATACATATGCACATACATTTGGTTTAAGAATCAACACTGGTTTATAATTAATATTTGAAAGATCATATAAAGTTGTTATTTATTTAATCAAATTTTACTATAATTGTTTTCAAAGATCTTGATGATGTTAATCTTTTTTAAAAAAAATCTCAGATTCTTAAAATTTTAGTAAACTACCAAAATATTCCCAAATGTTGCAATTTCAAACTCACCTCCTATTTTTAAAGGTAATAAGCTCTTACCACATAAATAAAAAAATAGAATTACTTATATATTTTCACTTAATTGTTCAAAGTCAAATTTGAAATACAAATATTAATAAATATAAAAGAGTCTCTATGAAGACCTATAGGCTTAAGTCAGCTGGTCATCCTTGTCACTATATGTTCTAATTTTAATATATAAACAAACATTTTATTTATCTTTGTCATAAGTTTTAATTTTAGGCAAACATTTTATTTATCTTTGCCGTAAATTTTAATGTAATAAAAGAAACACATGACTATAGACACAAACATGACCCACACTCTCAATCTTTGCCTTTATAATCTGTTTTCCCATCAGAACTTGGTGTTACTCTTCCTCCTAATCTGTTCAATAATAATCTCCAAGTACCCAGGAGAATAGGCACAAAATTACTGTGAAACATATGCTTCCAGAGATCACAGTGCTAATGGTTTTAGAGATTATTCCTCATCACTCACTCTGAAAAATCATCTATACTAATAAAAAGATAATATGCTAATCAGACTGGGAGACCTTCTGGGAGACCTTCCCAGACATCCTTCTGGATAAAACCAATGAGGCTGGGCTGAGGCAGAGGTGGTTACGGGTGATCACGACAGGAGGGGAGGGAAGTTGGGGGTGATAAGGCTGATGGTGGGAGGTAGTTGGGGGCAAGCAGGCTGGCAAGTTGGGCTAGTTGGGGGTGACTAGGCCAGCAGGGGTTGGGAGGACAGTTGGGGGCAATAAGGTCAGTTGAGGGGCAGTTGGAGACAATCAGGCTTGCAAGGGGGAGTAGTTGGCAGCAAGAAGGATGGTACGGGAGACAGTTGGGATGAGCAGGCCAACAAGCAGAGTGGTTAGTGGCAATCAGACAGGCAATCAGGTAGGTAAACAGTTAGAAGCCTGTCGTCCCAGATTGCAACAGGACATCCCCCCAAAAGTCCCAGATTGGAGAGGGGGCAGGCCAGGCTGAGGGGCACTCCCTTTCCTGTGTACAAATTTTATGTACCAGACCACCAGTACATGTGAATAAAAATGAGACAAATTCAAAAATAGCAACAGTCAAGTAGTAGTATATAAATTTACACTTTCTGCTTAACCAAGAGAAGAAAAATATGATAATACCACAAAAAAGGAATTATGTGGTTTTGCTTCATGGACTAATTGCATAAAAAGTTATATTAAAGGATTTTTTCTTAACTATGTTCTACACTAAAGAGGAGATAAATATTAAATCATTCGCTAAATATAAATAGTAAACCTTACCTTTGAACACTTTGAGGAAATTATACTGTGAAGCAAGAGATGTAAAAAAAGCACCCTAATCTCAAATCATCTTATCACAAAAAGGCATTTTAGTATTTAGAAAAAAGAAAATCCCTCTTTTCATTACATAAAGATTTTGCCACTAGCCAAACCAAGTTTTATTTCCTGGAGCCAGAATTGCAGAAAGAAAGCAGATTTTAATTTTCATTAGTGCAGCAATCACTACCTTATTTTTTATGGATAGTTTTTAGATCTTTTGATTTGTGTTAACTACATATTTGCTTAGGTAGCTGAATTTAATTTGAATTGGTGAAAGCTGGTGGACAGTATTTTACATATTTAAGAAAGATAGTATTGAAGGAAATAGTGCACAGCAAATAGGTACCATTTTTCCCCTGGTATGTGCAAGAACTCGGAATGAGTCAATTACATAAAATGTAAGTCAATGTTTTAAATCACATATTTAAAAAAATATGCATTGAAATATTATTTATTTGAAAAAATACAATACTGATTTTCATACTATGATTTTACACATGCATGCATAAATTTCTATAAACGAGGAAGGCCGTTTAAGAGTAATTACTTGGAACATTGCTAATCTGCTAAATTGGAACCTCTTTCCAATAAGTTATGTTGTAAGTTTTTTTGTGTATCCAAAAACTTGACTTATTTTACATTTGAAAGAAGTGATTTCTGCAGCATTTTATATAGTCTTAAATATTAAATCATCCTATCTAATACAAAAGTAATATGCAAATTAACCATCACTCCATCACAGTGATGGGAGCACCCATAACCACCAGATGGTGGTATCCAGTCCTCTCAGCCCTGCCAGAATCCCCCAGTACTGAGGGGACAGCTACTGAAAGCAGGCAGCATGAGCGGCCTGGCGGAATGCTTGCTTTGTTGCTATGGCAACGAGGCAAGCATTCCACCCTGGCCACTGAGGGCCTCTTGCCAGTAGGCACAGGTGACCAGGCTCCACAGAGAGCTACTGGTGCATGGATTCATGTGCAGATGCCCAATAGTTTTCATTTAAGCTCAATCCTCTTGATTTTAGAACAGAAATACTTTTGAAGCACCTCTTCTCCTTCAAATTGGTACAAATGATCAATTATTTCTCTACTTTATTTATTTATAAAGAAGTTACAATAGCATTATAAAAATACTATTTCTATCACATTATTTATTCAAGAGGCTTCAATTATTTAACACCCTACAACTTCATATTTAGAGAGTACAACATAAATAGGTAGATATTTGTATTCAAAAGAGCAATGGATTTTAAATTTTGGATTGAGATTCTGGTTTTGCCATTTATAATCCCTAGAGACCAGGTGCACAAACATTCATGCACTACAGAGGAGGGGTCCCTCAGACTAACCTGTCCTTTCTCATAGTCCAGGAGCCTCAGGGGATGTCATACTGATGGTTTAGGCCTGTTCCTCTGTGGGAGGTGACTGAGCCAATTAGGGAAAAGAGTCACCCCCATTACCTCACAGATGCTACCACTGCCCTTGGCCCTCACTTCTTAGTGCTGGCCCTGTCCCTGCCCACCAGTGGGCATGGGGGGTATTGGGCCAGGTAGATAGGCTGTGGAGGTTGAGGCACAGCAGGTTGCACCCCACAAAGTCTCTGCGGAGGTGTGGCATCAGGACCAGGCTTGTGTTGCTGCCTCTGTGGCTGCCTCTGTGGAAGGGGCAGCAATGGAACCGGCCCGTACTACTGCCTCTCCTGCACCATCACTTCTCCCATGCTGCTGGCCATCAGTCCCAAAGGATGTCCAGTTTATCTGGTCTAATTGGCATATTACTCTTTTATTGATATAGTTATAAACTACTGTCTTTTTATCTGTTCATTTCATTAAACTGCAATAGAAATTATCTTGCTTTTCTATGTAGTAAATTAAATGGTATAACCTACACAAAAGCATTTCAAATATTTTGAACTAATTCCAAATATCTACTACTGAAATCACATACATTTTGTAAATGAAGATAAGCCTTGATTGTTGGTATCACTGTGGGGAATTGACCTCCAAGCCAATCAGTTGTGAGGATCAGCTGTGTCAATGCATGGAGAAATTCTGTGCTGGATTCAGCCTTAAGACTTGTAAGACTGCACTAGCCTCTGAGCTGGGCTTGGGTGTGGTGGAGTCTCAAGGCTGAGCAGATAGCTCTGGCTTCCCACCAGCCCTGCCCTGCACAGTAGTCCCTGGTTTTCAATGCCCCTCAGTAATGGCCGCACCTACAAACCTCTGCCTTTCTGGTTCTTTGAGTTTTCATGTGTTATGGGGACCCATATGAGTCTGGGTCCCCAGAGTCTCACCCTAAACTGGGGTTCAATGCAGTTGGACCTGGATTTAAGTGCATTTGGGGCACTCTGTTTTCCTCCCACTGGAGAAAGACAGTGGCACAATCAGTAGTCAGTCCTCTTTGTGTGCACCTCCAAACCTCTGCCTTTCGTGGCTCCCCTACATTTCTGTGCACTCCTCCATTTCCATGAGAGTCAAGACTCCCCCCCGTAGAGTCTCACCCAAAATTGGGATTCAGTGCAATCTTAAGCCGGGTTCAATGCAGTCAGGAGTTTCTGTTTCCCTCATACTAGAGGAAGCCAGTCAGACCCTCCGCCGCCCATCTTCTCCATGCGCATGTCTCTGTACCTCAGCTTTTTACAGTTCCTCTTAGTCTTCATGAACCATTCTCTTTACTTCTAGTTGTAGAATTTCTACTGAGTCAGCTTTCCTGTGGTTCTGTTTGGTGTCTGTTCTATCTTTTATTTGTAGATTTGAAATTGTTGTGTGAGGTAGCAGTTTAGGTGTTCACCTATGCCACCATCTTGGTTTCTCTTGCTTCTATTTTTCCTCTCCTCACTTGTTATTAGTTGTTGTTTGTAGTTTGAATTCATCTCTGTATGTTTGTTGTTTGTATTATTTTATTAGTTGTTCTATTAGAGTTTTCTCCCCATGAAATACTCTTTCCCCCTTCTTTTTTATTCTCTTTCTTTTTTCTTGTACATTTTTTCCCTCAGTATCACATTTTGCACTCTCTTGCCCCCATAAATCTCTTTTCTCTGGTAGTTACCTTTATTTGAGATTATTAGTATAGTGAATATGTTTGTGTTCAGTGCCTTGTGTGTTGTGGCTTGTTGTGTTTTATTTTGTGCCTTTAAGTCAATGCAGAGAGAGAGCAACATAACCAGAAAACTAGAGAGAAGCAATCATGGGGAGACAAAGAAACAGCCTACATACAAAAGAAAAGGAGATATCACCAAAAAATGAAGTAAAGGAAATGGAGGCAAGCAATATGACAGAAAAAGAATTCAAAGAAATGGTCATATGGTCACTGAAAAGTTTGGAAGACAAATTCTACAATATATGTAAGAACCAAGAGGAAATAAAGAAAAACCAAGAAGAAGTGAAAAATGATATTGCTGCAATAAAGAACTCAATAGAAAGCATCAACAGTAGACTAGAAGAAGTAGAGGACCACATCAGTGAGCTAGAAGACAAGGTAGGAAAAAATACACAAGCAGAACAGGATATAGAAAACAAAACAAAACAAAACCAAAAAACAGGAGGAGAGCCTAAGGCAGGGTTGGCAAACTGTAACTTGCAAGCCACATGTGGCTCGTGAGCTGCCATTTGTCACTCTGTTGACTAATATGTTTGCTGACCACTGACCTAGACTCTAGATTCCAATAATTAAAGGCTGTTTTTGTTCCTTGTGATAAAGCCCATATCCCAGTGGCCGGTCAACTCATAAGTTGGCAAACCGCAGCTTGCGAGCCACAGTTTGCTGACCACTGACTTAAGGAAACTTTGGGACAACACATAACAAAACAACACCCACTGAATAAAAGTCCTGGAAGGAGAGGAAACTGAGTCATGAATAGAAAATCTGTTTGAAGAAGTAATTACTGAAAACTCCCTAATACAGGGAAGAAGAAAAAATATGCACAAGTCTAAGAAGCTCACAAAGTCCCAAACAAGATGAAACCCAAACAGACCAATGCCAAGGAATATTATAATTAAATTGGCAAACACCAAAGACAAAGTAAGAATCTTAAAAGCAGGCAGAAAGAGACAGAAAGTTACCTAAAAATTATGCCCCATCAGATTTAAAACTGATTTCTCAAGAGAAACACATCAGGCCAGAAGGGAATGGAATGGAATATACAAAGTAGTGGAAAAAAAAAAGGGTCTGAATTCAAGAATTCTGTATGCAGCAAGGTTATTAATCAAAACTGAATGTGGAATCAGGAGTTTCACAGACAAAAAAGGACTAAAGGAGTTTACTGCTATCAAAGGAGCAATGAAATACATCCAAAAAGTCTGCTACAAAAAAAAAAAAAGAAATAGAAAGCAAAGAAGGAACAAAGACATTAAAAATAAAAACAACGACAAACAGTATCTATCAATAATATCTTTAAATGTAAATGGATTAAATGTCCCAATCAAAAGACATAGGGTAGTTGAGTGGGAAAAAAACAAACAAACAAACAAAAAAACATGAATAGTATATCTGCTGTCTATAAAAGACCTATTGCACAGACTGAGGTTGAAGGGATCGAAAAGGTTTTTCAGGTAAATGGAAATTAAAAAAAAAAAGCTGTGATAGCAATACTAATAGCTGTCAAATTAGACCTCAAAGTGAAGACCATAACAAGAAATAAGGAAGGTCACTTCATAATACCAAAGAAAGCAATACAACAAGAAGAAGTAACTCTGGTAATCATATACACACTCAATATAGGAGTATAGGAGTACCCACATATATAAAACAAAACAAAACAAAACAAACAAACAAAGAAAACTTCTAGCGGATGTCATGGGAGAGATTGACAGCAATACAGTTAGAGTAGGAGCCTTTAATACCCCACTAACACCACTGTACAAATCCTCTAAACAAAAATTCAGCAAAGAAAAATCAATCTTAAATGACTTATTAGATAAGATGGAATTAATTGACATTTTCAGAATATTTCACCCCAAAGCCACAGAATATACATTCTTCTCACATGCACATGGGTCATTTTAAAAAATAGACCATATATAGGATTCAGGCAAAATCTCTTCAAATTCAAGAAGATAGAAATCATATCAAGTGTCTTCTCAGGAGAAATCAAGATGGCAGCATAGATGAACACCTAAACTGCTGCCTTGCACAACAATTTCAAAACTACACCTAAAAGACAAAAAGTAAATCATCCAGAACAACAGGAACACTGGTTGAGTGGAAATTCTACAACTAGAAGGAAAGAGAGGGGCTCATAGATATTCAGAGAAACTAAAAACAGCTGAGGTACAGAGATACATGCATGGAGAGGATGGGTGGCAGGGTGCCTGGGTGGCTTTCTCTAGCCAGAGGGAGACAGGAATTCCCAACTACACAGAACCCCAGTTCCAAATTTATTGAACCCCCGTTTCGAATGTATGAGCTAGACTCATATGGGTCCTGCACTGTCATGAAAAGTGAGGAGTGCATGGAATCTCAGGGGACCTGCAAAAAGCAGGGGTCTGCAGGAGTGCATGCCAGTGCATGAAGAGAGGACTGACTGCTGTTTGTGAGAACCTATCAACTGCACTGAACTCTACTTCCAACTATATTGAACCCCAGTTTTGGGTGACATTCTGGGGACCTAGACTCATATGTGTCCTTGGAGCATACAGAAACTCAGGGTAGCTGTGAAAGGCAGCGATCTGGAGAGGTGTGAGCACAAGTGTGCACAGAGAGGACTGCAGCAATTACCAAGTGATACCAAGACCCAGGGGCCGTGTAAGGTAGGGCTAATGGGAAACCAAGGCTGCCCACTCAGCCCTGAAATTCTACCCTATCCAAGCTGAGCATAGAGGCTTCTGCAATTTTGCAAGTCTTGTATCATAAGGCTGACTCCATCACAGAAGTTCTTCTGGTGTTGACACAGCTGATCCTCACAACCAATTTGCTTTGGGGGCAATTCCCCCCCAGTGATACCAACAATAATCAAGGCTTAACTACAACAAGGCTGTACACATAATCTACAAAAGGGTGCACCAAGTGTGTTCACCTCAGGTAACTATAGAGGCAAAGCTACTGGGTCATATAGGACACATAGCACACAAAGCTAATCTACCAACTCAGGGAAGCAGCAAAAATGTGAAGACAAAGAAAAAGATCACAAATGAAATAAATGGCGGAAAACATGACTGAATAT
The DNA here is from genome assembly GCA_004026805.1 of Lasiurus borealis. Classification (NCBI taxonomy): domain Eukaryota; kingdom Metazoa; phylum Chordata; class Mammalia; order Chiroptera; family Vespertilionidae; genus Lasiurus; species Lasiurus borealis. The sequence goes on along the minus strand of PVJN01015156.1, from coordinate 22,521 downwards.
AGAGTTCAAAACCATGGTTATTCTTCCTACAAAAGAAGAATAAATTTAGTGAGACCCAAGAGGAGATGAAAAAGGACCAACTAGAAATTAAACATACATGGACTAAAATAAAATTTAAAAAAATATTATACAGAGACCTAACAGCAGAATAGAGGAACACAAGGATCAAGTCAAATATTTGAAATACAAGGAATCAAAAAACACTTAACTGGAAAAGCAAAAAGAAAAAAGAATCCAAAATTGTGAAGATAATGTAAGGAGCATCTGGGAGAACTTCAAGTGTACCAACATCAGAATTACAGAGGTATCAGAAGAAGAGAAAGAACAAGATACTGAAGAGCTATTTGAAGAAATAATGACTGAAAACTTCCCTCACCTGGTGAAAGAAATAGACTTACAAGTCCAGGAAGCGCAGAGAACCCTAAACAAAAGAATCAAAAGAGGACCACACCAAGACACACCATCATTAAAATACCAAGAGCAAAAGACAAAGAAAGATTATTAAAAGAAGCAAGAGAAAAACAGTTAATTACCTACAGGGGAGCATCCATTTGATTGTCAGCTGATTTCTCAACAATAACTATGCTTGTCATACTGGAGTGGCAAGAAATATTCAAAGTGATGAATAGCAAGAACCTACAACCAAGATTATTCTATCCAGTTAAGCTATCATTCAGAATTGATGGGCAGATAAAGAAAGAGTTTCACAGATAAGGAAAAGAAAAAAGAAAAAAAAAAACTCAAGGAATTCACCAACACCAAAGTTGTATTATATGAAATGCCAAAAGATATTTTTTAAGAAGAGGAAGAAGAAAATGGTAAAGGTAAAAATTATGAACAACAAATACATATCTATCAACAAGGGAACCTAAATATCAAGTGAATTGAAAAGCCGATGAAGAGAATAAACTGGAGAATATAATAGAATCAGGGGCATAGAAAGGGAGTGTACTGACAATTCTCTGGGGAAAAGAGATGAGGGAGATGCAGGGAGAAACTGGACAAAAAATTGTACAACTATGGATGAGGACAATGCGGCGGGGAGGTAAGGACAGAGGGAGGGCTTGGAGCTGGGTGGAGGGCATCTATGGGGGACAGGAAAGAGTAACAATTGTAATAATCTGAGCAATAACGATTTATTAAATTTAAAAAAGAAAGAAAACAAGCATCTTCTCAGATCACAATGACATAAAATTAAAAATCAACTACAGCCGAAAGCAGATTGGCTCAGTGGATAGAGCATTGGCCTGAGGATTGAAAGATCCCACGTTCAATTCCGGTCAAGGGCATGTACGTTAGTTGTGGGCACATCCCCAGTAGGAAGCATAGAGGAGGGGGCTGATCAATGTCTCTCTCATTGATGTTTCAGGCTTTGTATTCCTTTCCCTTTCTCTCTGTAGAAAATCAATAAAATATATTTTTTAAAAATCAACTACAATAAAAACAATTAAAAAGTCAAACACCTGCAGGCTAAATAGCATGCCATGAAACAATGATTGGGTTTCCAAAGAGATCAAAGAAGAAATAATAAGCATCAGGCAACAAATGACAATAAAAACACAAGAACCCCAAATCTATGGGACACAGTGGAAACAATCTTAAGAGGGAAGTTCATAGCTCTACAGCCCTACTTCAAAAAATAAGAAAAAATGGTAATAAATTATGTAACCATACAACTCAAAGAATTAGAAAGAGACCAAGTCAAGGCCAGTGTAAGCAGAAGGAAGGAAATAATAAAGATCAGAGTGGAGATAAATGACAGAGAGTCCAAAAAAATAAAAATAAAAATAATACAAAAGATCAACAAAACAAGGAGCTGGTTCTTTGAAAGGATAAACAAGATTGACAAACCTCTAGCCAGACTCACCAAGAAGCAGAAAGAGAGGATACAAATAAATAAAATCCGAAATGAAATTGGGAAAGTAACAACCAATCCCACAGAAATACAGTGGTACCTCGAGGTACGAGTGTCCTAACATACAAGATTTTCAAGATACGAGTGGTCTTGCAAGTGATTTTTGCTTTGAAATAGGAGCAACATTTGAGATAGGAGTAATCACGCGAATCAGCTGGCTGCACAATACCCACCAGTTTACCGCAACTCAAGCATCTCATAGTTTCCCATGCCTCAAGGTTATGGAACAAATTAAACTCGTATCTCGAGGTACCACTGTACATACAATCATGAAAAAATACTATCTATGATTCTATTCTAACTAAATGGACAACCTAGGTGAAATGGACATATTATAGAAATATACAAGCTCCCAGAACTCTATCAAGAAGAATCAAAAAACCTGAATAGGCCAATAATTACTGAACAAATTGGAGAAGTGAACAAAAATCTTCCAGCAAACAAAAGCCCTGGTCCTGAAGGCTTTCTAGGGAAGTTCTACCAAGCATTCAATGAATAACTAAAATCTATCCTCCTCAGATTATTGAAAAACATTCAAGAGTAAGGCACATTTCCTAGCTCTTTCTAGAAAACCATCATTACCCAAATCTCCAAACCAGATAAAGACACCACAGAAAAAGAGAGTTACAGGCCAATATCCTTGTTGAACATAGATTCTAAAATCATCAACAAAATTCTAGCCTGTTGGATTCAGAAATATATTAGCAATATCATTCAACATTACTAAATGAGATTTATTACAGGGATATAAGGATGGTATGATATCCACAAATCAATAAATGTGGTGTATCACATAAACAAACTGAGAGACAAAAATAACATAATAATATTAACTGATAAAGAAAAAGCATTTGATAAAATCTAACAACTTTTCTTGATAAAAACGCTCAACAAAGTGGGAATAGAGGGATCATACCTCAATATAATGAAAGCCTTATGTGACAAACCTACAACCAATGGGCAAAAGGTAAAACCATTTCCCCTATAGAAACAAGACAAGGATGCCCACTTTCACCACACCTGTTGACATAGTACTAGAAGTGCTAGCCATAGCGATCAGAAAAGAAAAATAAATAAAAGTCATCCAAACTGAAAAAAAGAAGTAGCAAATCTATCCTGATTTGCAGATGACTTCTTACAAAACCCTATAGACTCCATAAAAAAAATACCAGACCTAATAAATGAATTTGACAATGTAGCAAGATACAAAATCAATACCCAGAAATGTATGGCCTTTTTATACACCAACGGTGATCTCAAAGAGAAAATAAAAAATCTCATTTACCATGCAACAACAAAAAAATTAAGATACCTGGGAATAAATTTAACTAAGGACAAAAATACCTATACTCATAAAACTACAGGACATTGAAAAAAGAGATAGAGGAAGGCAAAAACAAATGAAAGAGCATACCATGTTCATGAATTGGTAGAATCAACATTATAAAAATATACATACTACCCGAAGTAATCTATATGTTCAATGAAATCCCTATTAAAATACCAATGGCATACTTCAATGATCTAGAACAAACTCTCCAAAAATTGATCTGGAATAAATAAAGACTCTGAATAGTCACAGCTATTCTGAGAAAGAAGAACAAATTTGGAGGGATAGCACTACCAGATATCAAGATACGTTACTGAGCCTGGTACTGGCACAACAAAAAATATATAGACCAATGCTACAGAAAAGAGAATCCAGATATTGACCCAAGCCATTCTGCTCAATTGATATTTGACAAAGGAGGCAAGAGCATACAATGGAGTCAGAAATAGTCTCTTTAATAAATGGTGTTGGGAATTTGGACAGATACAAGCAAAAAAAAAAAAAATGAGATCACCAACTTACACCATACACAAAAACAAACTAAAAATGTCTAAAAGACTTGAATGTAAGATGGGAAACCATAAAAACCCTACAAAACTCCATAGGCACCAAAATTGCAGATTTATGTTATAGCAATATCTTTACAGATACAGCTCCTAAGGCATGGAAAGCTAAGGATAAAATAAACAAATAGGACTACATTAAAATAAAAAGGTTTTGCACAACAAAATAACCATACAAAACAACAAGAAAGCTCACTGCAGTGGAGAATACATTTGCCAATGATATTTCAGATAAAGAATTAATCTTCAAAATTTATATGGGACTATACAACTTAACAAAAGGAAGATAAACAACCCAATCAAAAAATAGGCAAAAGATCTAAGTATACTTTGAAAAAAGACATACAGAAGTCCCAGAGACATATGAAAACATGTTCAAAGTCACTAACCATCTGAGAGATGCAAATAAAAACAACAATGCGATACCATCTCACACCTGTCAGAATGGCTATCATGAACAAATCAACAAATGACAAGTGCTGGTGAGGATGTGGAGGAAAAGGAACCCTCCTGTACTGCTGGAGGGAATACAGACTGGTGCAGCCACTGTGAAGAACAATAGGGAGTTTCCTCAAAAATTTGAGAATGGAATTCCCATTTGACCCTATAATCCCACTTCTAGGAATATATCCCAAGAAATCATAAAGACCAATTAGAAAGGATATATGCACCCCTATGTTCAACGCAGTGCAATTTTCAATAGCTAAGATTTGGAAATAACCTAAGTGCTCATCAGCAGATGAGTGGATTAAAAAACAGTGGTATATCTACACAATGGAATACTATGCCACTATAAAAAAAGAAGGAACTCTTACCATTTACCACAGCATTATGCTAAGTGAAATAAGTTAGTCAGAGAAAGATAAATATCACATGATCTCACTCAATTGTGGGATATCAGACCGACATAATATGATGAACACTAATAGATCCAGAGACAAATTGTAGGGGAGGAAGGGAGGTTAGAGAGCAATCAAAGAACTTCTATGCAAGCATCTAAGATGCAAATTGACCATCACTTCTTGACACCTGCCAGCCAATCAAGAGTGAGTATACAGCAGAAACCAGTTTGGTTCAGTGGATAGAGCATCAGCCTGCGGATTAAAAGATCCCAGGTTTGATTCTGGTCAAGGGCATGTACATTGGTTGTGTGCATCCCCAGTAGGGGGCATGCAGGAGGCAGCTTCTCAATGTCTCTCTATCATCGATGTTTCTAACTTTCTATCCATCTCCCTTCCTCTGTGAAAAATCAATAAAATATATTTTTTTAAAAATCAATAAAATCATGTTTAAAAAAACAAGGTGAGTATACAAATTAACCTGACAAAGATGACAGGTTAATTTACATATATAGGTATAGAGAGGATGGGTCCCAGGGATGAGTGTCCTCATTACCCAGGCCAATCTGAGCTGCAGGGCCAAGTGCAAGCACCAAGCAGCTGGGGGCTGGGTGCAAACATCTGGGACCCAGGGGCTTGTAGCCAGCACACATGCAAGCAGCCAGGGGTGGAGCAGGAATGTCCCTCCCAGCGAATGAGTGGACAGCAGGCCCCCTCAAAGAGCAGACACCAGTGCCTGCAGTGGCATAAAGTAGGAAGATCCACAGAGAGCACAGAACTACAGGGAGCAGGTCTATGCAGTCCGTGGAGCATTCCCTGGGGGATCCCAGTTTGTAAAGGGTGCAAGTCAGGCTGAGGAACCCCCCACCTCACATGCATGAATTTCATGTACCAGGCCCCTAGTGTTAGCATAACCAATGGACACAGACATTGGAATGGTGGGGGCTTCCCCAGGATGGGAATGACTGGAGGTCAGGGGGGTGTCAATTGAGGAAAAAGGAAACATATGTAAAACTTTAAACAATAATAATAATAAACAATAAATGTAAATTATTATTGAACCACATCTTCTCCAGCTTTTGGTATTGTTAGTGTTCAGGATTTTGGCCAGTCTAATAAGTGTTTAGTGGTATTTCTTTGTTTTAATTTACAACTTTCTCAACATATGATGTTACACATACTTATTTTTCATTTGCATTTATTTTTTGATGAGGTGTCTGTTCAGTTATTTTCCCTTTTAAAATTAGGTTATTTGTTTTCTTCTTGCTGAGTTACCCTTTAAGACAGCATGGAGGGAGCTGGAGAGTATCATGCTGAGCAAAATAAGTCAGTCAGAGAAAGACAAGTAGAACATGATCTCACTTATATGTGGAATCTAATGAACAAAATAAACTGATGCACAAAACAGATCCAGAGATACTGAAGCATGCAACAGACTTTCTGATGTATTTAGAGGGAAGTGGGGTACTGGAAGTAATTAACTGAAAGAATTTATATGCATAATCCATAGACACAGAAATTGTCAGATTAAGGTCTAGGGAGGGTGTGAAAGTGGGGTGGGGAGGGTCAATGGGGTGAAAAAAGTGGAAAATCAATAAAGATAAATTTTAAAAATAAATTAATAAAATAAAATAAAAATAATATTTTTTAAAGTTCTTTGTATATTTGAGTAGTAGTCTTTTGCAAATATTTTCTCTCATTTGGTGTTTGGCTTCTATTACTTCTCAGACTTGATGTATTGTATGTCCTAACGTTTTGTTTTGTTTTGTTTTAGAATTTTATGTATTTATTCATCAGTCATACTGGAGTATTTTTGCTTCTTCTGTGTTATTCTTCTATACTTTATTTTCTATATTAAATAAAATTTGTTTTTCTCACTTCTACAATTTTATTTAAAAAATTACCTGTCATTGGGATTACTGTCCCATGCATGTTTGCTAGAATTCATATATAAGTCAGTTGAATGTGATATACTTTTTATAAAGAATTTTAAAACTAAAAATTAATTTGTTCATTATTATACAACTTTCATATTTTCTACTTATTCATGAGGATACCTATGTATTTACTTTAATTTTAGTAATTCATGTATTTTACATTTATTTTTGAGTTAATTCCATAAAGTTTTAAAATAACATGTTTTTTATCATTGTCATTTCTATTTCATTTTTGGTTAGGTGGCTATGTCTGCTTAATAGTGTCTGTTTTATCTTAGTTATTATTTCATCAGCTCTGCTAATATCTGGTTAATATTTTACGTTTTTCAAAAATACAACAAATTTTTATATTCTTTATTCTTGTTTTCTATGTATTTAATTCTTATTCATATCTTTATTAATTTCTTTTTTATAATTAGTTAAGATTTAGTTGGACCATTTTTATAATTCTTAAGTTGAGTTTATGTCACTTCCTGGTTTCTGCCTTATTTTTCCATAACATTTGATACTATAAAATTCGGTCTAATCTTCTTGAGCTGTATTCTACAAATCTGACTTCAATAATGTTGATTTTTACAATTTTAATTGACTTGTCCTATCATACTAATTTGTACTGTATTTTATCTCTTCTTTTTGTTTATTTGTGTGTGAGTGCATTTGTTTCACTTTTTTTTGGATTTTAAAAACAAATGGTAAGACTATTTTATTTTCTTTAGTTGTTTGTTACTCTCATTAAATTTCTCTCTCTCTGACATGTTGGGACTTTTATATTTCATTAATACTGTTTTTAAGTTTTTCTTAATTGTGCTTTATAGAAATGCTCATAGTCACTTTTATATTCATAAGACATTGTTCAATATAATTAGTTTATTTCTGAATAGTACAAGGATGTTAGAATGTATTAACTTTGCCTCTCACCACCCACACATTACAATCCTCTATTTGAATTTGAAACTAAAAAATTACTCTATTATACAAATGAGTGAATATATACTTTACATCAATCTTCCCTCAAAACTGTGAGATCCTTATGCGAATATACTCTGTTTTGTTTATTTCTGTAGCTCAACAGCTAACACAATGCTTCTAATTATAACTAATGATTGATACATATTTCATTAACATGTGGCAGATAATATAATCATGACTTGGTTGTTTAATTCTCTCCCATTTATACTACATTAGGATATAAACAGAGTTGACCTGGAATGATTTCTTAAGTATATAAACATACAACATATATTTTAATTCATTTATTAATTAAGGTATTACATATGTGTCCTTATCCCTCCATTACCTCCATCCTCTCAGTCAAGCCTTCAACCCCCTGATGTCTGTGTCCATTGGTTAGCCTTGTATGCATGCATACAAGTCCTTTGGTTGATCTCTTCCCTTTATCCACACATTCCTCTACCTTCCCTCTAAGATTTGATGGTCTGATGGATGTTTCTCTGTCTCTGGATCTGTTTTTATCCGTCAGTTTATGTTGTTCATTATATTCCATAAATGAGTGAGATCATGTTATATTTATCTTTCTCTGGCTTATTTCACTTAGCATAATGCTCTCCATTTCCATCTATGCTGTTGCAAATGGGAAGAACTTCTTTCTTTTTACCACAGTATAGTATTTCATTGTGTATATGTACCACAGTTTTATAATCCACTCATCTGCTGATGGGCACTTAGGCTATTTCCAAATCTTAGCTATGGTGAGTTGTGCTGCTATGAAAATAAGGATGCATATATCCTTTCAAATTGGTGTTTCTAGTTTCTTGGGATATATTCCTAGAAATGTTATTACTGGGTCAAATGGGAGTTGCATTTTTAGTTTTTTGAGGTAACTCCATACTATTCTCTACTGCACCAGTCTACATTGCCATCAGCAGTACAGAAGGGTTCCTTTTTCTCTGCATCCTTGCCAGCACTTGTCATTTGTTGATGACAGCCATTCTGACAGGTGAGAGGTAATAAGCATTGTCATTTTTATTTGCATCTTTCAGATGATTAGTGACTTTGAGCATGTTTTCACATGTCTCTTGGCCTTCCTTCTGTCTTCTTTTGGAAAGTGCCTATTTATGTCCATTGCCCATTTTTTGATTGAACTCTTTATCTTCCTTTTGTTCAGTTGTATGAGTTTCCTATACATGTTGGTTATTAAACCTTTATCTGTAATAACATTGTCAAATATGTTCCCAAGCAGTGGGCTTTCTTGTTGGTTGTTTTTTTTTAATGATTTATTTTATTGTGAAAAAGCTTTTTATTTTGATGTGGTCCCATTTGTTAATTTTTTCCTTAGTTTCCATTGCCATAGGAGCAGTACCAGTGAAGAAACTGCTTAAGCATATGTCTGAGATTTTGTTGCCTGTGGATTCCTTTAGTATTTTTATAGTTTCCCATCTTATGTTTTAGTCCTTTATGCATTTTGAGTTTATTTTTGTGTATGGTGTAAATTGGTGGTCTAGTTTCATTTTTTTGCATGTATCTGCCCAATTTTCTCAATACTATTAATTGAAGAGACTGTCTTGACGCCATTGTATATTCATGCTTATTTTGTCGAATATGAATAGAGCATAGTGATTTGGGTAGATTTTTGGGTTTTCTATTCTATTACATTGGTCTATAAATATACAATATTTTTAAGCATATAGTTTCACAGCCATAAAATAGAGAAGTAGCAGCTAAATTTTTAATTCTCTAGAACCTTAAGCCAAAGAGGTGTCACAGTTAAAATGATTTTAGCCCATGTAAAGCTTTTTAAGAAAATATCTTCTCTTTCTCATTGCTCACATGTGACCTGGTCAAACATTTCATAACAGCTTCTTTTTATGCATTTGCCTCTTACTTTAATGAAATTGCCTGTAATAAATGTTGAATTTATATTTACAGTTCCTTTTTCAATGTAGACACACTCTCTAGGCAAACATAAGAATTGGTAATGAAACAGAAATTTTCCCCCACCCCACATGGGGGTACTTGTTCCTCAATAAATCTCCACCTTTGCTATATTAACCTCTGTCCATGGATTCATTCTTCGACGTTGATGGGTTCCAGTCCAAAAATTCCATATCAGTGATACAGCTACATATTTATTTATTTTTACATTGCAAACTATTATAACAACAAACCATTATAATAGATATGATAAAATATTTGTTATAGGAAAATACTTGTTTATAATGGAGAAAAGTTTATACGTTGTTATAATAAGCAAATAATTATGAAAGCTCTACCTCTAATAATAAGTAGAATATAATAGTCAAAGAAAATGAGGTAGACTCTGTAAAGCAGTTAGAAAGAAAATAGGTCATCGATATTTATAGTTAATGGAAATAAAAAGTAGAGAAAACAAAGGTATAACTTAAGTTGGAAAAGATACATAATTAAATCAAGAAGAAATTTACTACACTAACATCTTTAATTTCTATAAATTTACTTATAACCTGAATTTTTTCAGTCATTTTAAGCTTTCTCTTCTCACTAAAAGAAAACAGTAAATACCTAAAGCTATTGTCTCAGGCACTAATATTCAAACAATAGAGTAGGCCTGAACATTTTTCACAGGCATATTACCTTCCCCTATTAGCCAAACTACCTCCTACCTACACACACATACACACACACACACACACACACATGCACACGCACACACGCACATAAATACACATACACACTTGCACAGACTTTTATTTTTCTCCTGTTTGTCTTTATCCTGGAGTAATCTATTAAAAAAAGAAAATTAAGAAGTAGCAGTGTAAAATACCATTTTAAAGTTATTAAACCTAATTTAGACACTGATTTTATTAACTGTTAACCATCTTGATCTCTTTTTGATTTAGCAATATCCTCAATATTCAGTAATATGTATCTGTTGAGAAGGGTCTGCTGTGGAATTCAGATTGTTCTCACATAATAGAAATAATTTTCTCATGAAGCCATCTTTCCTGGCTTGGTGATAGTTTGTTCTAATGCAATCATTTATAACCTTTTTTATCTCATGCTATACATAAACTAATGATTAAAATTCTGTGCCACACTAAAAAGTAAATAATATTTTTGCCAATCTGAAAAAAAATAGCTATAAATTTGATTCACTCACACAGGACAGTTAGTGTTGTGTTAGCTGTTGTCATTTTTAATTTGTCAATCTAAGGCAAAAGAGGTCAAGTACCACATGTTTTAAAAATTCTTGTGTACTGTGGTTGAAAACCACTATACTTAAGGAATAGGATTGCTTCTATCTAATTTACACAAAGGGGCCCATATATGCAAGCAGCAGCCTTATTTGCTAATGAATAAATTCTGTCTAATATAGAATTTATTTATGGTATAAAACTATCATTGTGAGTTTAAAACTCTGTTTGATAGTCCTCTTTACATATCTTTATAGTTTAGTGGTTAATTTCACCTGTGATATGCAAATGCAACTAGGAACCAGACAATACTCTAGGCCCAGTGGATATATTAATGTATAAATAGGTTAAACAATCCAGCTTCTTTGTTGTTTAGATTATCACTTGGAAGGAGACAGAAATACTTCTATGATGTGCATCAGTGCCAAACACTCTTTTATATATCTTAAATAATTTAATTACACTGTAATCTTTTGAGTCTGGCACGCTATAGTCCCGATCTTGCCAACAGAAAACTGAAGCATAGAGAGATCAAGTCACTTGGCAAGTGTGGTGTAAATAGTACATGCCAATATCAGGATTTAAATCCAAGCATTCTGATTATTCAAAACTTGCTTCTATAATAGTATGTTATCTCTGAGATTTCATTATTTTGAAACTTGATAGAAATAATGAAATCCTAAATATTAATTAAATAAATTTTAACAAAGATCTTAAAAATTAATCACTCAAAATAGCATGATGCTATCCATAGTCACATAAAAAGAATTTGACATAATCCAACATCCATTTGTGATAAAAATTGGCAGAAAGTCAGAAATAAAGGGAGAATTCCTCAACTTGATAAAAGAAATGCACAGAACATCTACAGGTAACATACTTATTAGTGAGAAGTTATCGAACTAAGATAGGGAACAAAATAAGTATGTCCCCTCTCTCCACTGTGTTTCAAAATCCAGCAACAATTTGAAAAGATAAGAAAAGTTATACAAGTTATAGACTGGGAGGATGTATTTTAAAAAGACATATCTGATGAAGGACTCACAAAATATATATATATATATATATATTATTTTTTTTAAATCCTTAAAACTGCCTTAGCTAGTTTGGTTCAGTGGACAGAGTGTCAGCCTGTGGACCACATGGTCCTGGGTTCAATTCCGGTCAAGGGCACATGCCCTGGTTGTTGGCTTGATCCCCAGTGGAGGACATACAGGAGGCAGTTGATCAATGGTTCTCTCTCATTGTTGATGTTTTTATCTCTTTCTCCTTTCCCTATTCTGTGCTCTCCAAAATCAGTAAAAATATATCCTGTTTAATAAATGAGTGATATTCAAATTAACCATCATTTACTATACCTATAAGCCACCCCACCATCCAATCAGGAGTGAGTATGCAAATTAAACCAAATATAGATAGCTGCAGGCACAGGCCTCTACTCAAGTCTTCAAAGTTTCAATTATAGAAGATAAATAAATCCCAACAAAAATGGCTGTGGCCATGGAGCAAGCAGGAGACTTGGCTCTGCTCAGGGCTACTAAGTTTCAACTATAGAAGATAAATAAATCCCAGATACCAGGGCCTCCACTTGGGTTTCAGGGGTCATGACTAGCCTGCAAACCACCACAGGCCTCTCACCCAGGCCACTCCATGCCCCAAGGGAACACACACCCTAATCCAGGATACACTTCAGGGCAAAACAGCTGGCTCCCACCCATGTACCAGGCCTCTATTCTATCTAATAAAAGAGTAATATGAAAATTGACCATCACACTGACACACAAGAAGGCTGCCCCCAGGTGGTCAAAGATCCTGCCCCAATGTGGACACAAGATGGCTGCTACAAGATGGATAGCAGGGGTGGGAAGTTGAGATGGACCAGGCCTGCAAGGGAGCACAGTTGGGAGTGATCAAGCCTGCAGGGGAGAACAGTTGAGAGTGGCCAGGTTGGCACAGGAGGGAAGTTGGGAGCAAATAGGCCTGCATTGAAGGGCAATTCTGGGGGAACCAAGCCTGCACAGAAAAGCAGTTGGGGGACCAAGCCTGTAGGGGAGGATAGTTATGGGTGACCAGGCCTACAGGGGAGGGCATTTAGGGGAAAACAGTCTGGTAGGGGAGCAGTTAGGCATCAATTAGTCTGGCAGGGGAGTAGTTAAGGGGTGATCAGACTTGCAGCCAGAAGTGGTTAGGGACAATGAAGAAGGTAGGCAGGCAAGCAGTTGGGAGCCAGCAGTCCTGGATTGTAAGAGAGATGTCCAACTGCCCGTTTAGGCCTGATCCTACTGGGACATCCCTTGAGTGGTTCCAGATTGGAGAGGGTGAAGGCTGGGCTGAGGAACACAAACCCTCACACATGAATTTTGTGCACTGGGCCTCTAGTTTAAAAAATAAAAAGCCTTAAAACTCAGGAATCTTTAAACAAACATCTTAATTTGAAAATGGGTCAAAATCCTTAACAAATACTTCATCAAAGAAGATGACACATCCACATATACTAGCATGCTCCATAATATTTGCCATGAGAAAAATGCAAATGAAAGCCACAAAAATACCTCTACCAATTCATAAGAAGGGCCAAAATCTAGAATATTGGAAAAGTCCAATGCTGGGAAAGGATATGGAGCAACAGGATAATGTTTTTCATTGTTGGTAGAAATGCAAAATGGTATTGTTGCTTTGAGATGAGTGGATAAAAACAAAAGCAAAAAACAGCAGTACATTTACACAATGGAATACTATGCAGCTGTAAAAATACGGAATTCTCTTTAAGATAGCATGGTGGGACCTGGAGAGTATTATGTTAAGCAAAATTTTCCAGTTAGAGAAAGACAAGTATTATATGATCTAACTTACATCAAATATAATGAACACTATAAACTGATTAACAAAATAGATCAAGAGACAGAATCATGGAACAGACTGACAAATCTTTTTTTTTTTTAGTAATATATTTTTATTGATTTTTCTTTACAGAGAGGAAGGGAGAGGGATAGAGTGTTAGAAATGTGGATGAGAGAGAGACATCCATCAGCTGTCTCCTGCATACCTCCTACTGGGGATGCGTCCACAACCAAGGTACATGCCCTTGACTGGAATCCAACCCAGGACCTTCAGTCTGCAGGCCAACGCTCTATCCACTGAGCCAAACCAGTTTCAGCAACTGACAAATCTTATATGGAAAAGGCACTGGAAGAGATTAACCAAATAACCTATATACATATATGTGTAACCTATGGAAACAAATGATAGTTCAGTGAAGGTCTGCGGGGTGGCTGGTAGTGGGTAGAAGGTGTCAGTGGAGGGAAATGAGACATATGTAATACTTTCAAACATAAAGGTAATTTTTTTAAAGAAAAGAGTTTAGCAGTTTCTTTCTAAATGAAACATACTCTACCATGTGATTCAGAAATTATGCTCATTGATATATGTATATACACACAAAGCTGCACATGGATATTTATAGCAGCTTTGTTCATAACTGTCAAAACTTGGAAGCTATCAAGATGTTCCCCAGTAGGTGAATGGGTAAATAAATTGTTACATTAGAGGATAAAATATTATTCAGTGTTACAGATATATCAGTCATCAGCAAATGCAAAGATTTAAAGGAACCTTCAATGCATATTACCATGTGAAAGAAACCAATCTCAAAAGGCTATATACCATATAACACCAGCTATATGTTCAGGAAAAGACAAAATATGGAAATAATAAAAAGATCCTTTAAGTGGATGCTAGGTGTTAGAGGGTAATGAGAAACAAATAGAGTTCAAAGGATTTTTCAGACAATGAAGATGTTGCAGATGAGAGAGCTAGTTAGTTATTAGCACAGGAATGAAGAAAATGGTATCAGACATTAGGCTTGATTAACTAGAAAACTGTGGCTTCACAGGCTCCCTATGGGACAGAGCATCCTCAACCAAAAATATTTAATCCCAGAGCAGGCAGAAAAGACCAGTTTACTATGCTCTCCCATTAGCTCAGTTACTGGGAGATGGAGGCAAGAAGCTGGGAGAACTGGAAGAAGTAGAAATAAAAAATAGGCTGAAGGATGGGAGAAGAAACAAAAATTTAGTATTTATTGTACACTGATTATGTGTCAGACATTTGATCCCTTATTGCAATGCATATTCATAAAAATATTATTAGGTTGTTGGTTATTATTTTTTCATGTACAGTGTTTAAACTGAGACTCAGCAGAATAAAATGACTTGCCAATGAGACCCAATTCAAAGAGAAGCTGTTTATATTTGATACTTATTTTTCCCCATAGATATTATAACTTAGTTATTTGGGAAATGAGGGAGACAAAAAATCATACAGACATAAAATAATTAGAAAACCAATCTACTCATTAATTGCTCTGGAAGTCACTAAAGGGAAGCATAGAATCTCAATAATTGAGGGAATCAGTTGTCTCTTGGGCATCACCTCTCTTTCTCTCAGTCTTATGTCTCCCACTGAAGCCAGCTGAGAGGAATTCAGAAAGACATTGGCCATTTCAACACAGGTGTAACCTGACAGCTTGGAATGCTGTCCAAGATTTAGAGGTTGAGGTGGAAAAGGCCTAGGCAGAAACATAATGGAATTGATTGGAATCCATACCCTTAAGTACAACATTTGGTCAGAGCAGTTTGGGACTGCTAAGTAAATTCTTTAATTTTTTTTCACACATTTTACAGAAATTCTTAGAAGGTTTGAGGGATTAAAGAAACAATAACCCCAAAACAGATGGCCAGCTCCATATTCTAGGATCACAATCTCAAATACACTATTCAGGCATAGGCCTTTTTTACCCCCTCCCCCTCCCACCCTAGCTTCTTCTTTCAAGGGAAGTAAAAAAGAATAGAATAAAATAAACAGCCCGTATTCTAAAGAACAGTTCCACCTAGATATCAATGCTTGTATCTAATTTTTACCATACTCTTTCTGACTGCCTGGAGAATGTTGCAACACTCACAGTGAATAAGGTATTTTTCTTGCACATTGCTTTTGATTTCATCATTGATATAGTAAACTGATGTCTTCTCCCTTTAGATTCCATCAACATGTCTACTTATTCCTTCGTGGACATGCAGTAGAATTCTAATGTTTCTATTATGTGAGAGATATCATCAAACTTTTGCTCTATTATATTTAATCATCTAACATTTAAACTAACATATATTGAGAACATTCTATCCTATATAATAAGAAGCTAATATACAAATTGGCCAATCGGCAGAATGACTGGTTGCTATGATTTGCACTGACTACCGGAGGGCAGAAGCTCAATGCAGAAGCTGCCCCCTAGTTGTCAGTGTTCTCCACAAGGGAGCACCACTCAGTTAGAAGCCAGAGCTGACTCATGGCTGGCGAGCATAGTGGTGGTGGCAGGAGCTCCTCCTGCCTCCACGTTAGTTGGACATCCCCCGAGGGCTCCCAGACTGCAAGAGGGCACAGACTGGGCTGAAGGGCTCCCAGGAGTACACAAATTTCATGCACTGTGCCCTATTTTGGTAAATAAAAAATTCTAAATGGTACCCAATAAGACAAATATAGCATTCCTCTTTGGGGAACTAACAATGTGAGGGATGGATAATGTAAACGGACAAATAATATCAATGATATATATATATATATATATATATATATATATATATATAGCCAGAGATTGGAACACTGTAACCACCAGAACAACAATTGGTTGCTATGAACTAATCCTATTGAGCGATTGAGGGATTGAGGGGTGGGGCTGGCTGGCCAACCTCCCTTGGCCTCTCCCTCCAACTCCCCCTGCCCCTGATTGGTCTCTCTCATCCTGATTGCAGGTGGGTTGGCTGGCCCCTCCCCCCAGCCAGCCCAACTTTGATCACTTCCCCACCCCAATAGGAGGCAGGGCCAGATGGCCAACCTCCTGCAGCCCCTCTCCCCAGCTGCCCTCACCTTCAATTGATCCCCCTCCCACTCCAATCAAGGGCAGGGTGGGCTGGCCAACTGCCTGAGACCTCTCCCCCTAGCTTCCTATCTTCCCATCAGGGGTGGGGCTGGCCAACCAATCTCCCACAGCCCCTTCCCCAGCCACTAATCCCTGATCAGATCCTCCACCTCATTTGGGGGCAGGACCCACCAGCCAATTGCCTGTGATTTCTCCCCCGAGCCAGCCCAGCCCCAATCTGCCCCAATTGAGGTCAGCTGGATCCCACCAGTGCACAAATTCATGCACTGGGCCTCTAGTTATAATAGAACACAGTGAAAGTCCTGTGAGATTATTCAGAAAGGTGTGAATAACTTCATGAAGTTTGGAAAAACAAGATAAGAAGAAAGTAATGAAAGGAGGGAAGAAAGGAAATAAAAAGGATTGGAAGGATAAAATAAAGTGTAGAAATAAAAGGTCAAGTGGTTTAGAAAAAGTAAGAGGAAGAGAATGGAAAAATGTAGGATGATAATGTAGAATAGAATATAGTATGGATTAATTGCCTTGTTGAAATATCATTAAAATTATTTCAGATATCATTTAAGTCTTAAATGTGATCATTTTTTAGTGAGAAGAAGGAAGTTCTATAATGAAAAACTTGAGGGATAGAATAAATGAAAGCTTTCTATTTTCAAAAATTAAGTAAAGCCTATGGTCAACATAAAGTACAAATAAGGACTTGCTTTAATTTTTCTTGATATTTTTGCTAAAGTGTTTTAACTTGTTAATTATTACTATTATTAATAGTATATATATGCCTATGGAGGGAATATCTATGAAAGGATAAATAAGAAAGGGAATGCACAAGAAATACTTGCCTATGTGAAGGGCAACTGGTAGATGATGGTTAATAATAGGAGGGGGAATAACTTTTCACAAAATAATTTTTAAACACTATTGGATATTTACCAATAAAATGATAGATAAGTTTATAAGTACTGTTTATTTTTCAGTATATTAGATAGACATATATAATTTAGACACTTGTTATTGTTGTTGTTGTTGTTTATTAATGAGCTTGTTTGCTTTCTTAGCTACTGGGTCTTTAAAAGCATTTTCCTGTTGTTATGTCAGTGGCAACCAATAACTTGATCTACTCTCCTATGTCGGAACAGCAAGAGGTGTCTTAGCATTCAAGTTTAAATGGAAGCAGAATGAATGTTTGCATGCAATTGTTATCTTTCTCATGCCCTTTCTGTGAGCAGTTCCTTAGATCATTAAGAAGAATACTGAATGCTATAAACAACTTTAAGGAGTGATTCTAAAGCCATAGAGGTTTCACAATCTTGATCATAATTCTCCTGGTTATTGCTAATATATAGTTTTACATTCTGAAACTCTTGAATACTATTTTGTTCCTTCTTCATAAAAGCTAATTAATCTTTACACAAATTATACATCAATTTGTGATATAACTTTTTTAGTCTCTTTGGTTTTATCAAGATCCCTGGAAAATTATTCTGCCTAATAACTTTTCCCTCACTCAAATAAGACCTGAGGCTGCCCGTCCTATAACCCAGACTTCAAATTTTGCCTGCGTTTCTGATGTGCAGAAAAGCAGATGACATAGACCTGTACAAAAGCCTTCAACAGCAGCAGGGAATGGGCAAGTCTTGCTCAGAGTTGCTTCCCATATTGAGGCACCTTTCAAATGAAAACAGAACTAGTGTTTTAGCCTCAGAATAAACATTTATTTTACAATAGCTAGTACCTCAGTTACTCTCTTAATAAATAGGATAGGTTGAATATATCTTTACAATATGAGCATCTGCTTGGTGGCTCTGTTAATAATTCTTTTTTTTTTTACTCTTTTATATTATTTTTCTTTTATAATTGTTTAAAGTATTACAAATAGTAGTACATGTGTCTCTTTTTTTCTCCCTCATTGGCGTCTCTCCCGCCTTCCCTACTCCCCAGTACATTCCCCCTCCCTCATCCCCTGCAGTGTCTTGTATCCATTGTTTATGCTTATATATATGCATACAAGTCCTTCAGCTAATCTCTTACAGCCCCCCACCTCCTCAACTTCCCCTGTCTTCCACTGTAGTATGACAGTCTGATCAATGTTTCTTTGCCTCTGTATCTGTTTTTTTCTTCCCCCATAATGTTGAAAGTTTATCAGCCTTTAATTTTTATTGTGAAATTACATATATTGAAGTAATATTTTTAAACTTTTTTTTAAAAAGTTAAAAAAAACATTTTGCTTCTGCAGATTAGAAATAAATCTATAACAAAAAATGTTTGAGTCCCAATTTCAGTGGGTGATAGTAGGATAATATCCTATAAGAAAAAATATCCTGCAAATAAATTACATCTAGGAAAGTTTTACTTTAGAAAATTATTTTTATTTGTAATGCTAACAGCAAGACATCCATCAGAAACACACATAGTGTCAAAAAAAGCCAAAGGAAAATCGTTTGGGCAAAAATAAAAAGGACCCCAATCCATTTTATAGAAAATACACTTTTATTAACTTTTAGTCGAGAATATGTTTATATACTTTCAGAAAACAACTCCAAGACCAAGTGGACTCCTGCAATAGAGAGGAATTGGCAGGTCTGCTCCAACCACAAAGACAAGAGGAGAAACAGTCCAGAGACAGAAGCTGACGAAGCCTTGCCATGCTAGCAGTCAGCAGCTGTGCATCAATACAGGAAGCCTAGGACCAAACCAGAGAGGGTCGGACCTGCATTGCCACCATTTGTCCACCATCCAAATACCATTGCTGACGTGTACACATAAGGAACTGTTAGACATTGAAACTGGGACTCTAAATTGTTGGACATTGAAATTGAGACTCTGTTGATAATTCTTAAAATTGATTTATCTAATGTATATTTGATGGCATTAAAACTTCTGAGAAAATAATGTTGAAAGTTTATCACCCTTTAATTTTTTTATTGTGAAATTACATATTTTGAAGAAGTTAAATAGTGCACATTTTTTTTTAGCTTTGAAACACTTCATGAAAAACAATAAATTCTTTGGGACTAATTAAATTTTAGACTTATCTAGGTGTCTATATGTATTAATGGTCTTAGTCTTGTCAGTAATTCTTAGGGTCAGATTTGGTCATGCACAAAGGGCACATGCAATCAAGCATTTAAGGTGTCAGTAATACTTGATTAAAATATAACCTAAAAATTCTGTCTGTCATAAAATCACACTCTGACAAAAAATGAATTAACAAGTAAAATATTTTTATATGACTAGAGAACACTTCACTAGTCTAGGGTTAGAATTCAATTTTTATAAAATATAACTGCCCTCTTTGTATTTTAGAATGCATTATTATACAATTACCAAATGTGAATGCATTTAATATGAATTTTTATGTAGTGAAAATAGCATATTTTGGTACATTTAGTAAGATATTCTCCAAAATATTTATCTTTATACTTCTATAACATTTTGACAGATATTTTTAGCTAGTGTATTTTTATACATTGTTATTTAGGCAATGATTTAAAGCAACTTATCACATTTCAAATTAAAACATTAAGATACATATACTAATAAATAATTCTTACTATTTTCTTAGTGCCATACCTTTTTTTCCTGAATAAAAAACTGCTGGCATTTAGGTAGATTAGCTAACTTTAAATTTAGTAAATGTATATGTCAAGCAATTTTTAAAATATCACAAAAAATAAAGAAATAGAGTTCAAATGTGATATGTATAAATGATTATGGATAGTCTTGCATAGTATATTTCTATATTAGCAGAATGATAGCAAAATATTTCAATCTCTAGCTAAAATGTATTATCTGAATAGATTATATTTTAATTAATTTTATATGACATGATAGTCTAATTTCTTTAATAAAAACAAATTGAGCGTATGTATACACACACACTTTCTTTAATATTTTATTTCTATAACAAAACACATAATGATTTTTAACTACTTTGAATTATCAAGTTACAGAGTGCTAGAAATATATTCACTTATGGATTTCCAAATTTCTGAACAGTAAAAATCTAAACACAAAATATGTTATGTGGACTTCTTCAGTATAAATATTTTTATACTTAATCAGGTATCTGGTTCTGTTCACTCCCTTCTCTTTCGTTAATATCAGACTATATGCCTACTTAAATAATCCTCATTGCAAGAACTCTGGGACCTTGTAATCTTACTAGAGTTTTATTATTTATACACTTGACTTCATCTTCTGGGGTTTGGCTGGCAGGAATGTCACTAATTGGGTCTCTGTTATCTCTCTCCTTTACCATGGTGATTTAAGCTACTCTTTGGCTGGGGAGGAAAGGTATAAACTATCTGCTTCTAAATGTCCTAGGAAGATAAAATCTTGTGATTTATTAGCAGAATGTTAATTATCTTATTTCAGTTTCCTTCATTCCACTTGCCTCAAAATCAGAGAACAACTTTATTTCTTGAAACTTTAACTGTGAAAGATATTCAGAAAATCAGAAAGGTGAATTGACATTGACATAGGAAAAAACAGCTAGGTAGATATAAGAAAAAAAATCCCAAACTGAGTCAGCTCCATTCATTTTGGGGAGGAAAAGATAAAAGAAACAACATTGTTTCCTATTAGAGAATTCTCTATTGTCTCTCTGGGAGGAAAGATAATAAAGTCCAAATAGTATTTGAGGTTTTTATTGATTTATCTCAAAGTTCAAATTTTTATTTTGGGGATTAAGTGAAATATAAGATTTATAAAAATTCAAAAGCTCATCCCAGCCAGTTTAGCTCTCAGTGGTTAGAGTTTGGGCTCTGAGCTTTAAAGGGTCTCAGGTTTGATTCCCATCAAGGGCACATACTAGGGTTGCAGATCCCACCCCTGTCCCTCAGAGGCAGCTAATGGATGTGTCTCTCTCAGATTGATCTTTCTCTTTCTCCTCTCTCATCTCTCCCTTCCACTCTCTCTAATAACCAATGGGAAAAATATACTCATGTGAGGATTAACAAACAAAAAATTCCTTATATAGGTAAACTTTCATATTTCCTAATGGTATCTAATCAAACTATATGCTATCAATGTGACTGGTAAAGGTCCATAATTATTTAAAACTCAACATCAATAAAAGTGGAATATATTTTATGGTGCCATGACAAGTGAGCAGAAATTCTTCTCAGGGTCCAGCCTCACTGAATCAAAGAATGAAGCCGCAGACCAGAGGCATTCAAATAAGGCAGGAATTTATTGCAAACAAACAGGAGCTCCCCACTCTGGGAGGGGATTCAAATGGTTGCCCCTAAGCATTCTGCTCCTCTCCTTGTATCTGCAGAAGGCTCACTCTTTGTCTACCTGTGGGGCTCTCTGATTGGTTCCTTTCTGCAGCATTTTATTTTGCACTTGCAAAAAAATTCCTTTTTTTTTCAAAACTCCTTGTTTTTATGCTATTCTATTTTTCTGCAAGACATTTTGTGTTTCAGCTAATTCCATGATCCCTCCTTCTTCCACCCCATTACCCTGTCTACCTAATTCAGCTTTAACTATTTTCGTTTTATTCAATAAGTATTGCTAAATACTCCTCCGTATAATGATATCCCTTGAACTGTATTATAATATTAGGCAAATGCAAATATATATTTCTAAAGAAAAAAAGATCACCATTTAATTTAGAATACTTAAAATCCTCCACCCTTGTGAAAATATTCATGCTCCTTTAAAAATGAAAGTAGTCTTGAGAGGGAAGTTCATAGCCCTACAAGCCTACTGCAAAAAACAGGAAACAATGGTAATAAACCACCTAAACCTACAACTCAAAGAGCTAGAAAGAGAGCAACAAGAAAAGCCCAGTGTGCTCAGAAGGAAGGAAATAGTGAAGATCAGAGCAGAGATAAACAACTTGGAGATCAGAGAAACAATTCAAAAGATC
>PVJN01015155.1:0-45037 GCA_004026805.1 Lasiurus borealis | reverse complement strand
ACTCTGCATGCTGATATGCTTGCCCCCAATTGCCCCCTGATGCCAGCCTGATTACCCCCAAATGTCCCCCCCCCGATGGTCTGCTTGCCCTTACCTCCCCTTCCCACTGGCCTGCTTGCCCCCAAATGCCCCCCTGCTGAGTTGCTCACCCCAAACTGCCCCCCTGCTGTCCTAATCACTCCCAACTGACTCCCACTGATGGCCTGATCACCCCCAACTGGCTCCCCTGATGGTTTGTTCACCCTCAACCGCCTCCCTGCCAACCTAATCATCCCCAATGGTCCTCCCACCCACCAGCCTGATCACCCACAACTGCCCTCCCTTCTTGGCCTCTAACTGCCTCTACATTGGCCTTGCCATCACGGCTTTGTCCAGAAGAACATCTGGAAGGTCTCCTGAAAGGTCTCCCAGTCTAATTAGCATATTACTCTTTTATTAGTGTAGATAGAGGCCTGGTGCATGGGTGGGGGCAGGATGCTTTGCCCTGAAGGGTGTCCCAGATCAGGGTGGAGTTCTCTTGGGTGTGGGGCAGCCTGGGCAAGGGGCCTGTGATGGTTTTCAGGGTGACCATTCCCCCATAGGATGAGGTTCCCTGCTGGGGTGCCTGGCCAGCCTGGGTAAAGGGCTGATTGCTGTTTGCAGGCTTGCCAAGTCCCCCAGCTGGGACCCTCACCCCAGGAAGGTATGGCCAGCCTGGGTAAGGGGCTGAGAGCCATTTTCAGGCTGACCACACCCCCCAGTGACCCAGGCTTCCAGCCCCTCCTTTTTTTTTTTTTTTTTTGAATCTAGCCACTCCTTTAGCAGTGGACAGGGCAGGCAGGAAGCTTGGCTTCCTCCATCACTGGGGTAACCCAAGCCTCCTGCTTGCTCCAGCTCTATGATCACCACCATCTTTGTTGGGTCAATTTGCATACTCACTTCTGATTGGCTGGTGGGCATAGCAGAGAGATGGTCAATTTGAATGTTTCTCTTTTATTAGTGTAGATGTTAAAGGGTCTTGTTTAAGAAGAAATAAAAAAGATAAAAAATATGAACAATAAAATACCAATAAATACATATTCATCAACAATTACTTTCAATGCAAATGGGTTAAATGCTCCAATCAAAAGGCATATGCTTATTGAATAGATGACAAAACAAGATCCTTATATATACTGTCTACAAGAGACTTACTTCAAATTAAAAGACACACACACAGACTGAAAGTAAAAGGATGAAAAAAGGTATTTCATGAAAACAGGAATGAGGAAAAAGAAAAAAAAAAGCTATGGTAGCAGTATTTATACCAGACAAAATAAACTTTAAAACAAAGGCTATATCAAGAGACAAAAGAAGTAGAAATTCTACTTCTGGGTATAAATTCATAGAAACCCAAAACACTAAATCAAAAATACTCATATATCCATATGTTGATTGCAACATTATTTATAATTAGAGGCCTAGTGCATGAAATTCGTGCACAGGGGTGTTTGTCCCTCAGCCCAGTCTGCACTCTTTACAATAGGGGACCTCTCAATGGATGTTCAACTGCCCATTTAGTCTCAATCCTACTAGGCCTAAACGGCCAGTTGGACATCCCTTTCACAATCCAGGACTGCTGGCTCCTAACTGCTCACCTGCCTTCCTTCCTGATTGCCCCTAACTGCTTCTGCTTGCCAGATTACCCCCTAACCACTCCCCTGACAGCCTGATTGATGCCTAACTGCTCCCCTGCCAGCCTGATTGCCCCTAACTACCCTCCTCTGCAGGCATGATCACCCCCAACTGCCCTCCCTTGCAGGCCTTGTCCCTCCCAACTGCCCTTTCCTGCTGGCCATCTTGTGGCAGCCATCTTGTGCCCACATGGGGGCCCCCATCTTGTGTGTTGGAGTGACAGTCAATTTGTATATTACTCTTTTATTAAATAGGATAGCCAAAGTATGGAAGCAACCTAAGAGTCCATCAATAAGTGAATGGATAAAGAAGTGGTATATATAT
Source organism: Lasiurus borealis (assembly GCA_004026805.1). Classification (NCBI taxonomy): domain Eukaryota; kingdom Metazoa; phylum Chordata; class Mammalia; order Chiroptera; family Vespertilionidae; genus Lasiurus; species Lasiurus borealis. Next base: position 43,060 of record PVJN01015155.1, on the reverse strand, counting down.
ATACAATGGAATATGACTCAACTTGAAATCTTGCCATCTGCAACAACATGCATAGACCTAGAGAGTATTGTGCTCTGTGAAATAAGTCAGACAAGAGAAAGACAAATCTCAGATGATTTCACTTACATGTGAAATCTGAAAAACAAAATAAATGGACAAGTAGAATAGACTCATAGATAACAGAGAACATTTTGATGGTTGCCAAATGAGAGGTGAGTTAGGGAGATGAGTGGAAAGGTGAAGTACACATTGGTAGTTACAGAATAGTCATGAAAATGTGAAAAACACCATGAAGAATATAGTAAAAAATATTATAATATTATAATATTATGTATGGTGTCACCTGATTATTCAATTTATTATGGTGACACTTAGTATGTTATATAAATGTTTAATTTTGGAATTGTACATCTGAAACAAAAATAATATTGCATATCAACTGTAATTTACAAAAAGATACCATTTCTTTTTGGATTCTGGCTTTTCTGAGTCTTACATAGTAAATAGTTTCCTATTGGACAGTGGGTAGGAGAGAGGCTATTAGTCACTTATACTGAAATAGAGCTCCTTTTCATTACTTCTTGAGAAGTATTTATTTTTGAGAAATATTTTAATTAAAAAAGTCAAATAAAGCAAAGGAGAGTAGTGATTGCTGAAGGACAAGAGAAGTGTCTGAAGACATAGAAGAGGAGGTCTTGGGTTACTACCTATTAACTGGTGTGTTAGAAATGTGCTTAAGCCATTTCATTTTTCTTTTAATATCCTAAAGGCAAAAAGCAAGCCTTTGCAAGATAGTTATCTAGGCTGTTTGGCATAGGTATAAGTTGTTTTTGTGATTTGAAGCAAAGAAAACTAGTTTATAAAGAGAATGTATTCTTGACTCATTTCATTAATAAGGAGCTGTAAACCAGTAAGTTGGTGATTGGAGTCTTACAAATGGTACATGGAACTGACATAGGAAACACAATATCAGAGTTGAATCAATTTTTTTTATAGAGATCCTGTGTTAGGGGAAGAGTTGGCTGCTCTGGATACTTCAGATTTTAATTTAGAAGACTTTTTCTGAAAGAGAGGGAGCATATTCCTGCACAGGTGATAGAACACAGTTTTACATTCTAGACAACTTAAAATTTTGAGTACAAAATTCCACATCCCTTTAATTTTATTTTCAAAAGATAGATTGAGAAATAAGATGTAAGTTCTAAAATCTTTTAATTCTTTCCTGCTTCTTAGTTTGGGTACCTTTACACATAGGCTTTCAAAAACTGAAGAAGGCAAAGTGTTTCTTTCTAGAAAGAAAATCTAAACTAGTGATATCTTTAAATATATTTACACCCAAATTATACACTAAGTCTACAAGTAACTTTATAAAAAATCATCTACATCACATTTTGTATTATGATTCTTTGTATGATAGCAGAACTCCTGTAGGAGGGAGAAAATAATGATTAGACTAAGCAAAGTGAAAAGATATTTTCTCAGCTGGAAGCTATTAATACTTGAGCTGATAGAGACTTGGAAAATAATTCCTCTGTTGTGTGTTAAAAAATAAATATACAAGCATTGGAATAATCCATGGGATGAGAAATCACAGGAGGGAGATAACAGCCACAGAGATCTGAGACTGATTGTTTTTCTGCTCATGGGAATGCTGCTCTTTGGCTCTAAATCTTGGACTGACAACTCTTCTGGATGTTGTCTCTAGTCCTCTGAGCCTTGCTGTCTTTGAGTAAATACTTCATTGCCAAGTCAGCAAAGGGCTTTACCTTATCATAGAAGACAGATAATTATTGGAAACAGGCAAAGAGTTGGGGATTCTAAACCTCCTCCACACTTAACCACCTACCCCTTATTTTATAAGCAATACATTTTTATAATAGAAAACTTAAAAAATACAAAGAAGCAAAAAGAAGGGTCTATGTAATAATCCTACTAATGAAAGATAATTACCAATTAGTAGTGGAGTTACCTATTCTTTCTTTCAACCCAATGGGAGTGTACTAGTATTAAAAAAAAATTCTCTTATGGTACATATCCTATCTAATAAAGAGGGAATATGCTAATTGAACCTCACATAATCACAAATATGGCAGTGCCCACAGCCATAATATGGTGACACCCAATCCTCTCAGACCTCCAAGGGTCCCCTAGTTCCTCCAGTCCCCCAATTTCCCAGGTCCAGTCCAGGCACAGGCAAGCCTTGGATGGCGGCTGTCTACCTACCTGCCCAGGGCTGCCCAAGGCTCAGGTAACCAGGGCTGGCTGAGGCTTGCACTGTCAGTAGCAGAGGTGTGATGGGGTATCACTCTCTCTTGATCATTAGGTTGCCTGCTGCCCATGAGGACTCCCAGACTGTGAGAGGGAGCAGACCAGACTGAGGAACCACCCCTGCAGTGCATGAATCTTCATGCACCAGACCTCTAGTAGTTTTATAATCTTCTTTGGTCTACTTCCTCATCTGTTCTCATGAGTAACAGTTAAAAGTCTACATTTTGGGCCCATCCAAGGTGACTCAATTGGTTGAATGTGGTCCCATGCACCAAGGGGTCACAAGTTTAATTCCCAGTCAAAGCACATGCAGAGTTGCACGCTGGATCCTCAGTAGGGGCCAGCAGAAGGCAGCAAATCAATGTTCTATCTCTCTCTTCCTCTCTCTCTCTCTAAAAATCAATAAAAACCTTTTTTTTTAAGTCTGCACTTTGGAATCAGAACCTATATTGATAGAATTTTCAGTTTGCATGTCACCACCTGAGTAATGTCAGTCTCAATTCCCTCCTCTGCAAAACGAAGGCAATGTTGTCTGTTTGTAGAATGGCATGAGGATAGAGATAATGTGGGTAAAGTGCTTAGCACAGAGTAGTTACTCAGTAAATAATAGCTATTATAATTTTTCTCTCTTTCTACCTTTTTGTACCTCTGCCTTAGTGCTGTGCTCTATCTTTTGCTGGGCTCAGCTGCCTGCCCCTCCTTCCCCATGCATACACACACACAAACACAAACTAGTTCCATTTACAATCACTTCAAAAGATTTCTTGCCGAAACTGGTTTGGCTTAGTGAATAGAGCATTGGCCTACAGACTGAAGGGTCCCAGGTTTGATTCTGGTCAAGGGCTTGTACCTTGGTTGCAGGCACATCCCCAATAGGGGGCATGCAGGAAACAGCTGATCAATGTTTCTCTCTCATCAATGTTGCTAACTCTCTATGTTTCTCCCTTCCTCTCTGTAATATATATATATTTTAAAAAGGAACCTTGAAGTTCACTTATAAAAAGTTTTTTTTCTTGAGTCTTTGGTGTCTGCTCCCCAAACCTCAACTCTCTTGAGGCTGGACGGCAATGCTTCTCACACAGTCACTTGTGGCACTGTGTTTTCCATTCAGCCTTGACATAAGACATTGATTTTCACAACTGATAATGAAATCCAGTCACTCACATTTCTCATATCTCATAGTAAGTGTGATGTAATTTTCTAGATGATTCTATCTGCCAGGAATAGACACTTGTAACCTTTGGCTATCCTCTGAATAACCTTGACATACAGGGTTTATTCTAGTTTTCTGCTTCCTTTTCAGGAGTAATGTCTTCACTGTTTTACCTCCAGCCCTCAACTTGTAGAAGAACCCACATGTGTTCTTCTACCTTTTCCCATTTCTCTAGTCATTCCCAAATGCCCTTGATATAATCATTCCTTCCAACCAGAGTGCTCATATCACAAGGTCTTCTGATCGCCATCCATCAACTTCAATCTGTTCTGTTTGTTACCTTGAGCCATTATTAGTATATATTATTATAATTATTTATAAATATGCTAAAAGCCAAATTGTATAAATCGTTGAGTTGCATATATAACTGAAGTTATATATGTCACTCAAAAATATATATTTCTTAAACTTTTTCCTTGACAAATGAATAAGAAGTAAGGTTTTCTATTTGTGATAATCTGCATTAAGGAAAAGTAGTTTAGGTTTGAGTGCTGATTATACTTTTTTTTTTTAGAATGTATAAAGATTGGAAATGTTTTGAACAGGTAAAAATAAACAAACCTGGCAATAGAATGTTTTAATTCACTATTTACCACTGTCTCTTTGAGTATGATAAAGAGTTGAGCCAATAATAATCCAGGTCTCACTTGTCCGAGAGAGGGATAAAAAGATTAAGAGCAGGAAATCCTTACCTCTGCAGAACAACTTTTGGACAGAACGGAGTGTGGGCATGAGGCTCTGTTTGGATGGGCAGGATCATAGAAATGGCATAAGAAGGTTGACTCTCACCAAGGACTAGGACTCTGCTGGGACACATGTTCCTTGTTTCAGATTGGACTTTTATGATTTTACCTGGGACAAGCAAGATGGAGGTGTCTGCCTAGGAACTGTTATGTCATGGAGTAAGAACTGTCATATACAACAGCATATCACATTCAGGAAATACTGAGTCTGGCAGAGTCTACTTCCTTGGCTTCAGCAATAGGCGATAGGTGAGGAATGGGCAGTCAGCTGCTCTTTCTTCCTTTCTTTGTTTGCTGCACCCTGTCCAAGTGCCTGGTGTAATGGAATGATCCGTTTAGTTGGCCATTGTGAATGGGCCTGGGAAGATTTTAAAAAATGTTTTTTTTTTAAATTATGAAATTAAAAAATATATAAGATTAAAGAGTATAGTATAATGAAGTGATGAATCGCCACATAACTTTTAGCAGTTTTCAATATTTTCAATATTTTACTAATTTTGTTTCATTTTTTTCTCTACCACTTACCTTCTATGACTCCCTTGTAATGACAGAATTCTAAAGCAATTCTCAAAGAAATTCTCTAAATACTTCAGTAGATATCTCTAAAAGATAAGGACTAAAAAACAAAACAAAACAAAACATAATCATGGTACTATTCATACCTAACAGAATTAGTAGTAATTCCTTAATAACTAGTCCATGTTTTTAATTTTCTTGATTGTCGAAAAAATTCATTGGTTTGTTTAAATCACAATCTAATCAAGGCCTACATATTGCATTTGATTGTTAGTTCTCATAAAACTCTTTAATTATAACAGTTATTTCTTCCTTATACCCTATTTTTATGCCAGTTAGTTTTTAAAGAAACGAGATCATTTTTCTTCAGGAAGAGGGCAGTTTGGATGAGCTGTTTCTTCAGGCCTAAAGATTCTTTTGGCTAAATTAGAGGTCATGTGGAACGATGTAACAGTGTGTCTGCTAACATGTTAATATTATCCATCATGGTGGGGCCAAGATGACTGAGTGATTGATGGGACAAGGGAAAGTAGCTTCAGTCATAAGATATAGAAGGTTGAGAACAACTGTGCAGAGGGACTCCTTATGCAGAGAAACTTAAATGACAATCAAGCTGAATAGCTGCCTTGCCAATGACCTCATTGATCATATTTCTGTTCTTTAAGAGCACCACTCTACTCAGGGATCACAAGATCTGTGAGTGTGGTCTTCACATCTTTTCTTCATACAGGCTGTACTCCCCACCAGCATCATGCTGGCTGTTTTTTTTTTTTTTATTGTTGTTGTTGATAATACACTGCTTTTTCCATTTGTAAATTCTCAGTGATTCCAGCCAACACATTGGGAGTAGCTATTCACATACCCACCCTATGCTCTGCAGAACAGCAGAGGTGTAGTGATGCCATTTGAAAGGTATCTTCTTTTAATCCCAGCTTTAGACAGATGAACTCTCTTTGGTTTTTAAAAGATGCTTAGTTGATTCTTTGGGCTTTGAAGCCTTCTGATCCTGCTTTGAACTGGAAAAGAAAATGAATTCTTTCTTGACATGACCTCTGGGTTAATCTCAGCCATTATGCCATCTTTGTGGGTCAAAACAGGTAGGAATGTGTTGACAGAATAGTAAAGTTCTGGATTCTTTCATGACCTATAGACTAATCAATATTTCTTAAACATACTTTATGATTTTCCAGCATTGAATTCTGTTTTCTCTTTTAAAAATATGTTCCTTCTGCATTTGTACTGAGACCTGTTTCAGGTCCTTCACAAAACCTTTATGGAGCTCCCCAGCCAGGTCTGCTTTCCTCTTCTGTGATCCTTCACAGTGCTAACATTCAGTGGAATTGCTGGGATGAGAACCTGTGCAGAGACCAGAGCTCTCACTTGTCCTCTTGCTTCTAATCCCTCTAAAGATTGTGTCCAAGTATCTGACTGAAGATAAGGGGACAACAAAGTAGTCAACAAAGAAGCAAAACCCAATCAAGAATGACAGAACTTGCCCAGCCAATGTTGCTCTATGGTCACAGTTTGATTCCTGGTCAGGACTCGCTTGATCCCAGGAGGTAGCCAATCAATGATCGATAATTCTCTCTCGTTGTTGTTTCTATCTCTCTCCTCTCTTCCTTCCTCTCTGATATCAGTAAAAAATATATATGTAGATATTTTAAAAAAGAATGACAGTACTTAATGCGAAATGTTTGTCGAGATATCCTTACATGTGCCTTGCTGGTGAATGGAAATTTCAGTTCAGTTCAGTAAACCCCCTCCATGCCTCCATGTTTTCCATGTGCTAAGGATCATGCTAGATATGGTGGGTACAAGTAATAATAATAATAACTAATATTTGTGTCATGCTTCTGATGTATCAGATCCTTTTCTTAGCACTTTAATTATTTACTTAGTCCTCAGAATGATGCTATAAAGTTGGTACTATCACTATCTCCATTTTATTGCTTAAGAAACAGAGGCATTGTAAGGGTAAGCATTTTGCCAAGGTCATTAAAACCAGGATCTGTGACAGAGCTAGGCTCTGAATCAAGGCCACGTGATTCAAATTAAAATAAGACATCATCCTTTAGCCTTCAAATGTTTATAACCTGAGGATTCTAACAAAAGGGGGGGAATGATTCTCTTCAGTAATTAGACACATTCCACAGAACCAGATGTCACTAACAATGAGATACAGAGTATGTTCCCGGTTGGGACACTGGACAGGTCACAACTGAGACCAATGTTGAGATGGTTGTCCCAGCATGCACCAGGAAGAGAGGCAATGTAAACAAGGGCTGAGCTGAGCTCCTGCTTAAACTGTAAAGCCTCCTGCAGATGGCAGTGTTGGGCATTAGCCTTCAAAAGTGACTGGGAGGGAGGATCAGCTGTATGAGGAGGCTGGTCTTGAAGAATTAGTCTTTGTTCTTGCTCATTAGTATCAGTTAATCTAATTGCACAATGCCATTCTGTGGTGTGGAATTACTGCTTATTAAGAACTGTTCTGAAGAGACTTCAACATATAAATAACTATTTGGATGTTTCCTTCCAAAGCAACAGGTCATATGGCAACGATGAAGCTCCATTGATCTGAAATCATGTGGAATTGTAGCTAAATGTTAGGATGAACAAAACAATAGCCACAAGAATTTCACTGGGGGTTCAGGAATGTTCAGAGTAACCTTCTATTTTAAAACTGTTGTTTTTTTTTGTTTGTTTGTTTAGCCAAATAGATTTCCTGAGAAAGAAGAGACTTTAAGAGCTTCTCTGGAGACAACTGAGCATATAATCATCCGTTCTAGTCAAAAATGGTTCCCAATCTCTGGCATAAATCTGGGAAGTTGTTGCCTTAGCAACAACTAATGTTGTGTAACTCTCTTGCCTGGACAACCATATGGGTCTCTATAATTTGCCCACTTGTACCCGTGGTTTCTAAATCTTTAACCCCAGGTGAAAAAGCTTAAACTTCTTCCCCATGAGGATAATAACAAACAACCTTTCTTATTTCACCATGCATTAAACACTTGGTAGGGACTTACACTCTTTTCCTTAAGAGGAATTCTACTAAGATGGTGGAGAGGAGATCTTTCATGGCAGGGCAATTAGGAGGTTGATAACAACTGTCCTGGTTTGCTAAGGGCTGAATAGTTCCTGGAATGCAGGATTTTCCATATTATGACCAGAATGTTTACTAAAATAGGGATATGGGCAGCTCTCCAAGCAAGGACATCCAGATCCATGGCCTCTGGCCCGTGCACAGCTCTGAATTCCTCCCCCAATATCATCAATGGAGGACAGCTTAGATCATGGTCCCTACTGGACTGTCCATTGATTGCTTTTCAGATTTCCCTACAACAGACAGTTATATTAGAGAAACTGATGGAAATATTACACACAGTCAGATTCATTTCATTTCATTTAATTTTACTCAATTCACTATTACATGAAGTTTCTATAAATATGTAACACTGCACATGAGGCAGGGATATAAAGATGAATAAGGCACAGTCCTGCTCACTAAGGACTTTTAGTCGAATGGGAGAGACGAATGCATAAGCAGAGAAGCACCTTGCAGTGTGATGAATACTTTAGTAGAAGTGGCAGACAAGATATAGGGGAGGGACATATCATGTAGGCAGTTACACGAGAAGATCAGGACAGGCTTCACAGAGGAGGTGATACTTCAGTGGAGAATTGGAGGATAGTAGGTGTTTGCTAGCCAGACAGGAGAGAAAAGCACTTCAGGTAAAGACCTAACACAGAGCTAACGCAGAGATAAGAAATGATCTGTTGAGTAGGAACTTACAGCAGGTATGGTTGGAAGGCAGGATTTGAGATAGGAGGAATGGTGGGAGAGGAGGCTGTAGGCAAGGAGCAAGAAACAGACCATGAATGGCATTGTATTACTATTGGCCACTTAGCCAACTCCTTTTTCCATTTGTTGATTTTGTTTCGGGGATCCATCCAGCCCATAGGGGATGGGCTTCTTTGAGCTAATCACAATGATTTCATTTCTCTTGACAGTGGCTCATTTAACATTTGAACTGAAGTAAAATTCTGGCCAAAGGGATGTGAGGAGATCTGTATTCTATTGCTGAAAGTTATCACGTCTCTGTGTGTGGCAGCTATCTTGTGACCATAAAGAGAGCTGGCGTGGAGACAAGATGACTTGCTGAGGATGTTAGATCAGAAAGATGGGAAGTGCCTTGGAGTTACTTTATATTACAACATATTTTGTTATATGAGATTTTTAAAAAATTTCTTCAATGTCCTAGCCATTTTGAATTGAGATTTCTGTTGCTGGTGGCTGAAAGCATTTAATGATATAGTAAAAATACTAAAAAGCTGAGGCTTTTGGTGACAGAAGGAATGGAGTAATGTCATGGGTTTTGTTTTAGGACTTTGACTCCTATTTGTCAGTAGGCATATTTCTTGCATTCAAATCCGGGATATAGAAATTCATTCATTCATTTATTTAATTAGCACTTTTGGAAACTATACCAAATACTATTCTTGATGTGGTAGATATAATGTCAAATAATATATGCTATGTACTCTTAGGGAGTTTGCAATGTCATGATGGAGGCAGGCAAGCAAATCAATATTACAGTGTATTGTGCAAATGCTTTGGTAAAGTTACATTCAGGGCACTATAGCCATAGTGAAGGGCTCCTAAATCAGTATGCTAAATTGTAGCGTGCTTATCAAGGAGGTGAAACTGAACCTAAACCAATTAAAGACTCCTGGAGCAGCACCTGGTTGTCCAGAGAATTCTATCTGGGCCCAGATATATGCACACATCCAAGACACATGGGTTCAGTGTACTAATAACAACTCTGAGCCATACCCACGTACTCATTTTGAGACTGATGTAGAAGATCATATTGACTTTGAAAATTTTGGAGTAGGGGAAAATTAGATAGGAAATAATTTCCATTTTCCTCTTGGCCTCATTTTCTGAGGGAGTTTCAGACTTTCAAACATACTGGAAAGCAGTAAGATAGCTGTCAAGTAGTTTATGAGAAATATAATTAGCCCTTGAGCATGACTTAAAGAAAAGAGTGATCCCATCTTGGGATCTTGAGTGGGGAGAATTATTTGAGCTGGTTCTTAATGGATTTTTAAGCCTTTTAATTGGCAGAGATGGGTGAAGATGGTATCATCAGAGGAGACATGGCCATATGCAAATCAGAGTGGAGAGAGGCAAGAAAAGAGAGAAACTGGGCTGTGCAAGATGTGCAGATAGTCGGAGCTGAGGATTCACTATTGGTAGTTGAGAGAGAGATATGACTTTAAAGGTAAGAAAGGGTGTGAAGGGTAATGCAAAGATTTGGGTTTTAGAATTTGTACAGTGAGAAGTGACTGCAAGATCCAATAAAGGGAATGACATGATCAAAGCAAAGTTTTTGGTGGATTGGATGTTAACCCTCAAGCAGGATGCATTAAAAAAAAAGAGAAACGCAAGGAAACTAAAATTAAGCAACACCTGATATATACGAAGCTCTGTGAAGTTATTGCACTTCAGCTCTCAGGACTATATCAGGAGACACTTTTATTTCCATTTTAAGACTGTGGAAACTGAGACTTCAAAAAGTTTAAGTAACTTGACCAAAGTTTCAAATCTAAAATGTAAGTCTGAAGTAATTTTTCTGACTATCTGCACTCAAGAAACATGATTTGATCTGCCTCCTTCATATAATGGAGAAAAACTGGCATTATGGATAACTCATAATAATTGCTATAGTGCGCGTGCCAAGATACCAAAATTTAAAAAATGCAGTTTAAAAAATTTCCACCCAACCTTTTGGAGAGTGGAAAGTTTGATGGACTTGGAGAAGGGCTAGCCCTTAATTGGTCTATTAGACCTTGAACCAGAACAGCTGGTTCACAAGAAATATTTTATTGGTATACTTTTATGTTTTATTTTTCCCTACTCAAGCTCTCAAAGGAAGGAAGAAAGAGAGGGCAAGTCATGACGTGGGTAATGAAAATTTTGCTCTAACTTGTTCAGAACACTTTGACCAGACTTTCTATCCTGACAGGTACCAGTAGAGAAGAAAAGGCAATGATTTTTGGCTTGTCTAGCACAGAAGGCCATCTCTTTGTCCTGCCTGGAGGTATGTACATGTGAATGGTATACACATACCCATGCTATACTAACAGAATTAGACAAAATATATGCAATCTCACTCACCTGGATTTTTGTCTCTATAGTGAGTGCCACACAAGTTTTTCTAATCTCTTTTTAAGTAGAAAAATAGTCTAGAGATATGGATATTAACTTAAATAACTTAGAAATGCTTTCGAACAATTTCAGAGGAAAAAATGGGAAAAAGAGAGTTTTAGAAAGCTAGTGCAAGAATCTTGTGAGCAAATTTTGGAAAGAGAAGTTTGATTTGATTTTTTATAAATTTCACACATCTAGGAAGGAGAGAAGGAGAAGCCCTAGAGAGTATTCAGACTGGCAAGTTGTGGTACTGGTCCAGGATTTCCATGGTTCTTCTTAGACTCAATTTCTATTTCATCCTTTCAGATGTTAATCGTCACCCAGAGACTGACCTAGATCTCCAGTGTCCCGAGGAGGTTTTCTCTGTTCCTTGGGGTTTCATCTTAGTGCAAAAGAGAAACTCACAGCAAGAAGATGCATGGGGTCAAATGCTTCCTCTTTCTAGCTGCTCCTTCAGTATATCTGGGTGGGGCAGTATGTAGCTTTGCTATAGAAGAACAATCTGTTGAGATTATTGCATCAAATATTGTTGAACACTTATAAATTGTGATGATGATTAAGACTCATTGTGGATGATAGTTGGTGGCTCTTGATTTCTACAGGATGAGACAGCAGTGTGACAAAAACCTAAAATAGCCATAGGGATAATATTTGGCCCAGAGCTTGCCACCTTCAGACAGCATCCAGGATTTTGAGTTTGGCTTTGAATGACACACTGTGGAAATGACAGGAACAAATTTGAGCTCATTCAGCAGAGAGCAATGAAGACCAGGAAGTGTTTTGAAATTTTAAGGCACTGAGCAAGCTTTGTTCAGAGCACCTAACTCCTGGAGTTAGACTGGTTATATAACAACAGTTAAACTGCTGTTTCAGGCAGATAAAGACAGATACCAGAAATAACTCTTCTAATAATGACAAAATGGGTTGCTGATAAGAAATGAGCTCCCTAACGCCAGAGATGTTCACATATATGCACCTGATGACCTTCTAAATCAAAGTTCTGTGGTTTTATGATTTCTCATAGTCTTGAAGGTGTCCTATTTATATGAGTGTGTGCACAGTTGTCAGCTGTGGTTAATGCCCACTTCCTTTACCCACAGTCTCTTTTCAGCCCAATCTAAGATGGCTTTTGCCCCAACCACTCCATAGAGATTGCTTCTGTCGACCTCTCAGTCATCAAACCCAATTTTCTCCATTTTATTTCACTTTTCAAAAGCATTTAGCACAACAGCAATTTCTACTTTATGGAAAAAGATCCTCTCTTGGCTTCCATGCCTGCATACTTGCTCAGAGGTTTTCTTCCGACTTCACTGACTTTCATTTCAGTCACTTTTCTAATCTTTCTTCTTTCCTCAACTTCTAAATGTTAGAATGACCCACAGCTCTCTTTAGTATTCCTTTACCTCTATGTTAATTTAGTCTTTGTGGTGGCTTTAAAACATGCTCACACATTCCTTGACTCTCTTCCTACCCAGAGATGGGGTCTATGTCTCCTCCTTTTGAATCTGGGTTGAGTAAGTGACTTGTTTGTAATGCCACAGAAGAGATAATTCCTTATGTTAGAGGCTGGATCAGAAAAGGTCATGAAGCTTCCACCTGGTATTTTGGGACATTGGTCCTTGTGGTCCTGAGCTTCCAGTACTATAAGAAAGACTGGGCCCATAGAAAGCCCACTTATAATACTCATGCCAGCAGCACAGCTGAGGATCCAGACATCGTGCATTAGAGATAAGCCTTCTCTAGCCAAAGTGCTCTGTCGAAATTCTTGGCCCACAGATGCTAAGATAAGAAAATGGTTCCTTTATGTCACTAAGTTCTGGGGTGGCTTGTTAAATAGCAGTGAAACTGATACATAACCTAAGGGGTTTCATCCTGTAACATTACTTGAAATATCATCTATAAATGCTAATGGCTTTGAAATCTACTTTCCAACCCTGATCTTTTCCCAGAACTCTAGACTTAAATCCAATTATCCACATGTCTACTTGAGACCTCCACTTGTGTGTTCAGTAAGCATTATCTCAAACTCAGTATGACTGAAACAGAAAGGTTGACATTAATTCTTGATCCTCAAACTTACTTAAATCCAATTATCCATATGACTACTTTTACTTTTTTCTCCATCTCAGTATACATCTAAGTTTTCAAGATAAAACTCCCTCGGTTGTACTTCTCCCTTTTAACAGCAAGATAACAGCATGCTCTGTTTCCTTTTTCTACAAAGTGTACTGGAATCTGTCCTCTTCCTCTCTATCTCATCTACCTCTGTCATAATCCAAGTTATCATAATCACTCTTTTCTCTACTGCAATATAAATTTGACCAGCCTTTCTTCTCCCACTCTTGTCCTCTTAAAATCCATTTTCAACAAAAGTCTGTATCAGTTATTTGTGCAAAGAAATTAGCCCAAAACTTTGTGGCTAAAAACAAGAACGTTTATTATCTAATAGTTTCTGTGGGTTAGGAATCTGTGCACAGTTCAGCAGGGGGCCTCTAACAATGGGTCTCAAGCTCAACTGGGAAGCATCTACTTCCTAGCTGAGTCACCTGGTTGTGATAAGATTTAGTTCCTCAAGGACTGTTAGACTCAGAGCCCCAGTTCCTTATGGACTATTGGCTGCAGGCCTCCATTGGGTCCTTACTTCATAGGCTTCTCCCTAAAGTGTCTCACAACATGGTAGCTTGCTTTATCAGGTGAGGAGGAAGGCAAGAGAGAGAGAACTATCAAGTCACAGACCTTTATAGCTTAATCAGGGAGGTATCATCCCATCACTTTTGCCATGTTCTATTAGTTAGAAGCAAGTCATGATATCCAGAGCACATTCAAGGAAAAGAGATTACACTAGGCATGAAAACCAGGAAGTGGAGATCATTGGCAGCTATATCAGAATCTGCCTACCACACAGCCCCAGAGTGATTTTTTAGGATCATAAATCTTATCACAGTACACCTTTCTTAAAAAATCTCTATTGGTAAATACATCTTATTTTACATTTGTCTACAGTCATAGATGTAAAAAAAAAAAGAGTAAACCCTAAAAAACAAAGTGAACCCTAAAAGTCATAGATGTAAAAAACAAAGAGTGAATCCTAATATAAACATTAGACTTGGGTGATAATGATGTGTTATTATAGATCCAGTTGTAACAAATATTCCACTCTAGTGGGGATGTTGATATGTGAGAGCAGAGGGTTATATGAAAAATCTCTGTACTTTCCACTCAATTTTTCTGTGAACCAAAAACTGCTCTAAAAAATAAAGTTTATTAAAATAATCATTTGCAATGACTTTTAATGCACTTTAAATGAATTCCAAATTTCTATCTCTTAACAAAGCCCTACGTATTTAGCAAAAAACTACTTTTCTCCCTTCTTACTTTAATACGCATTCTCTCATCCATTTCATTCTAGCCACACTGGTTTTCTTCCTGTACTTGAGCTCCAAATATGCTCCTTCCTTGGGCCTTTGCATTAGGTGTTCCTCTTTTGGACTACCTTCCCCTGGTCTGTGTAGGGTTGGCTGGTTCTTCCCAAGCAGACTTCAGCTGCATTGTCACTGCCCAAAGAGGCCTTATTGACACTCAGCTTTAAGTGGATCTCTTGTCTTTATCACATCCGTCTCCTTGATTCCCTGCACTGAGCTCATCACCACTTACTATTATTCTGGTTTGTGTATTTGTTATCTATCTGTTTCTCACCTGCAAGTAGAATGTAGATGCCATGACAGCAAGGACTATTTCTGTCTCAGCTGCCATGACCTTCCAATCCTCAGTTCTCCATCTGGGTCCTTGCTAACCCTGAAAATATGTGTGTTTCCTGGCAGTATTTGATGCCAGTATGTGTGCTCACAAAAACCATCCATCATTTTCTCCTATGGGGAATCCAAATAATATTTTATCTAAAGTCCAGACATCACATGGAACTTGCTGTAGCAGTTCAACAAATGAATAGATTGGATTTAATGAATTGACCATTTCCAGCCCAGGCTCATTCACTCTACACCTTCTGTAATATCAATTTGTTGATAGGGTTAGCAGAGATTTTCTAATACACAGATTTCATGACTAAGTTTATGGCAATAGTTAACAGTTATATAATATTTACAAGGCAAATACTGTTTCAAATGCTTTTTGTTTCATCATGACACTCCCATTCTGCAGATGAGCAAAGTGAGACATAGAGAGACTAAGTTAGCAAAGATCACACAGTTAATAAGTGGTAAAGCTTAGATTTGACCTCATAGTCTAATTTTTTTTTCTTTTTTTTAAAATTAAATCTTTATTATTCAGATTATTACATTTGTTTCTCTTTTTACCCCTCCATAGTTCCCCTCCACCTGGCTCCCAAACCTCCCTGTACCCTTACCTCCCTCCCGTTGACCTCATCCATAGGTGTATGATTTTTGTCCAGTCTCTCCCTGTACACCCCTTTCCCCTGAGAATTATCAGTCCACTCCCTTTCTGTGCTCCTGATTCTATTATATTCACCAGTTTATTCTGTTGATCAAATTTTTAATTCACTTAATTTTTAGATTCACTTGTTGATAGATATGTATTTGTTGTTCATAATTTTTTGTCTTTTACCTTTTTCTTCTTCCTCTTCTAAAAGAGTACCTTTCAGCGTTTCATATAATACTGATTTGGAGTTGATGAACTCCTTTAGCTTTTTCTTATCTGTAAAGTTATTTATCTGCCCTTCAATTCTGAATGATAGCTTTGCTGGATAGAGAGTATTCTTGGTTGTAGGTTCTTGCTATTCATCACATAGAATATTTCTTGCCATTCCCTTCTGGCCTGCATCATTTCTGTTGAGAAATCAGCTCACAGTCGTATGGGTGCTCCTTTGTAGGTAATGAACTGTTTTTCTCTTGCTGCTTTTAATATTCTCCCTTTGTCTTTTGCTCTTGGTATTTTAATTATGATATGACTTGGTGTAGTCCTCTTTGGATTCCTTTTATTTGGGGTTCTGTGTGCTTCCTGGACTTGTAAGTCTATTTCTTTCACCAGATATGGGAAGTTTTCAGTCATTATTTCTTTAAGTAGTTTTTCAGTATCTTGCTCTCTCTCTTCTTCTGCCACCTCCACAATTCTGATGTTGGTACGCTTGAAACTATCCCAGAGGCTCCTTACATTATCTTCATATTTTTGGATTCTTTTCTCTTCTTGCTTTTCCAGTTGAGTGCTTTCTGATTCTTTATATTTCAAATTTTTGACTTGATTCTTAGGTTCCTCTAGTCTGCTGTTAGATCTCTGTATAATATTTTTTATTTCAGTTAGTGTATGTTTAATTTCTAGTTGGTCTTTTTTCATCTCTAGTTGGTTCTTTTGCATCTCCTCTTGAGTCTCGCTAACTTTATCCAACTTTTCTAGGATATTCTTGAAAAACCTTATAAACATGGTTTTGAATTCTATATCCAATTTTTTGTTTTCCTCCATTTCTTTTGTTTGTGATCTCTTCCTTTGTCTCTGCATTTTCACTATGCCAGGAGAACTTCTGTATTTGATTCAGCCTTATGATACAAGAGTTGCAAAACTGCCAAAGCCTCTCTTTTGAGCTTTGGATGGGTGGAGTCTCAGGGCTTAAGGGACCGCCTTGCCTTCCAGTCGACCCCACCCTCCTCGGCCCCTGAGTCTCACATGGCTGGGCAATCGCTGGATCAGTCCCTGTGCACACACGCACTCTCTTGCAGTGCATCTAGATTGCTGCCCCTCCGGCTCCCCTGTACTCTGGGACCATATGAGTCTGGCTCCCCAGGGTTTCGCCCAAAACTGGGGTTTAGTGGAATTAGAAATGGCACAGTTTGGAGGGTCTGTCTCCCGCCCACTTGTGAAAGCCAGCGGCACAATCAGCAGACAGTCCTCTGCGCACAGTGCTGTGCATGCCACCAGACTTCTGATCTTTTGCGACTCCCCTAAATTTCCGTGCACCTCTCCCTTTTCACAATCCAAACTCCCCCTGTATGAGTTTTGGCTGGATCTGGGGTTTAGTGTTGTAGGATAAGGGGTTCAATGCCATTGAGAGTCTCCATCTCCCTCCTGCCAGAGAAAGCCAGCCAGGCTCTCCGGCACCCACTCTCCCCATGAGTGCGTCTCCATACCTCAGCTTTTTGCAGCTCCTCTGGGTCTCTGTGAGTCTCTCTCTTTCCTTCTAGTTGTAGAATTTCCACTCAGCCAGCTTTCCTGTGGTTCTGGATAATGTCCGTTCTGTTCCTTAGTTGTAGTTTTGAAATTGTTGTGTGAGGAAGCAGTGTAGGTGTTTACCTATGCCACCATGTTCGAGTCTCCATGATTCTTTATATTTCAAATTTTTACTTGATTCTTGCCTTCCTCTAGTCTGCAGTTAGGTCAATGTATAACATTTTTTATTTTAGTCAGTGTATGTTTAATTTCTAGTTGGTTCTTTTCCATCTCTAGTTGGTTCTTTTTCATCTCCTTTTGGGTCTCACTAAATTTATCCAGTTTTTCTAGGATATTCTTGAAAAACCTTATAAGTGTGGTTTTCAACTCTATATACAGTCATTTGTTTTCCTCCATTTCTTTTGTTTGTGATCTCTTCCCTTATCTCAGCATTTTCACTATGCTTGGAGAACTTCTGTGTTAGATTCAGCCTTATGATACCAGACTTGCAAAACTACAAAAGCCTCTCTGTTGAGCTTGGGATGGGTGGAGTCTCAGGCCTTATTGGACTGCCTTGCCTTTCAGTCGGCCCACCTTCCATGGCCCCCAAGTCTCACATGACTGGGTTATGGCTGGAGCTGTCTCTGTGTGTGCGTGCTCTCTCTCGCAGTGCCTCTAGACTGCTGCCTTTCCAGCTCCCCTGCACTCCAGGATCATATGAATCTGGGTCCCCAGGACTTCTCCCAAATCTGGGGTTTAGTGGAGTTAGAAGTGACACAGTTGGGATGCTTTCTCTTCCGCCCTCTTGTGAAAGCCAGCGGCACAATCAGCAGTGGGTCTTCTGTGCACAGTGCTATGCATGCTGCCTAACTTCTGCCCTCCTGCGACTCCCCCAAATTTCCGTGCACTTCTCCCTCTTCATAGTCCAAACTACCCCATATGAGTTTCGGCTGGACCTGGGGTTTAGTGTCATAGAGTAAGGGGTTCAAGGCCGTTGGGAGTCTCCTGCCAGAGAAAGCCAGCCAGGTACTCTGGCACCCGCTTTCTCCATGCGCGCATCTCCGTACCTCAGCTTTTTGCAGCTCCTCTGAGTCTCTGTGAGCCCCTCTCTTTCCTTCTAGTTGTAGAATTTCCACTCAGCCAGCTTTCCTGTGGTTCTGGATGATGTCCGTTCTGTCTTTTAGTTGTAGTTTTGAAATTGTTGTGCGAGGCAGCAGTGTAGGTGTTTACCTATGCCGCCATCTTGGTTACCTCCGAGCTTTTCCTCATAATCTAAATTTAAAGTCTTAATTAGTATATGCTTCTGCCACTGACATTGTACAAAATACCTCCATCACTACTCAACACAGGAATAGGCTGGCTACTAGATTTCTGCAATCCTTATAGATATTTTTTTAAAAGTATGTAAAACTTGCAGTCTTTTGATCTGTTTATTGTGTTTACTAATTGCATTTCTAGCATTTTAGTGACTGTGTTTCAACAATCCGGGTCAGAGAAAGAAGTGTTAAAATGTAAGGAGAGACATTCTCCAAAGTGCTTTTCAAAGCCATAGTTTTACCCAGAGAACAGATTTTGTCTCTCAATGTCTCTCAGATCTGCCCTGGCCTGTCATCGTGGGAGGACTTTCAGGAGTTTCTCTGGCTTTTTGGCAGGAAGAGAAAAACTGTAAGCTTGTTTATGACCTAAAAAGTACTCCCTTGCTTTAAAGATGTTATTGACTCAATGATACTTCCTATGTTATATCACTGAACGCTCCCCTTTGCTGCCACAGTGCAGGCTTTTGCTGTGTAATTGCTTCATTCTCCGTCCATGTGGAGCTATACCCACTCTTCTGGTTCTACTATCCCAATCTGCTACCCTGCACACTTCTCTCCACTCACATTCTGAGATTTAGCTAGTATTCTAGCTAAAGGGATTCTTCCTGCCCAGTGATGACGATCAAATGGCAGACAACAGGGAGACCTGTTGCCAAGTACTGAGCTGGAATAAACATCACCTTGCTTCCCATTACTTATGTTCTAAGAAGGAATAGCAATGTCTTGAAAATCAGGAAGAAAAAAATGGCCAAATAAAAATTACTTATTGAAAAATATCTAGAGTACCTCTGGAGAACTGTCACTAATGTTGTCTTCACAGGCAGCCAGGCTTTCAGAGGACCTAAGCACAGACACTGTATTCTGTGATAAATGTTATCTTGGGTTGAAGAATGCTGGTTTGTTTGTTTGTTTGTTTGTTTTGTTTTGTTTTTTGTTTAAGCTGAATATTCACCTGAACAAATAGCAGATGGTGATGAATGTTACTTTGTGCTTAGATTAATGCTGCTAAGTGTCAATTTAATTTCTGTTTTACCATTCAGCCCCTGATTGTAATGAGCTACTTCAAGAAGTAGGGAGCATATACCTGGCTTGAGGACAGGGCTGGAGGTCTCCAGGAATTGGAGTAGGGTTTTCAGGCAGAGGGACAATTCCAGGGGAACCCAGGTGGCCCTGAAAATTATATAGCTGTGCATTGGCCCAGTGGAGAGCTGGCAACTCCTAAAGGTCAAGTGTCTTCAGGACAGGCCCAGAACTGAGCCAGTGCCCAAGATGGGCTCTGGGCTCTGAATGGGACAAGCTGCTGGATGCCCTCTTATGGTCTCCTCTCACTCCACCTCAGACTATTTCTGTTGCTGAGAAATTTAATTCTAATTTGTATCTTTCTAGGTCTACACTTTGCAAGGAGAAGAGCACCTTCTTTTGAAATTAGACACTTCAGGGTGTAAGTCCCTGCATCTCACTGGCTTAGTTAGGCACATTTTGTAACCTTTCTTAGCCTCAATGTCTGCACTGGTAAAGCAGAGCCATTGAGTAGACTATTTGAGGTGCCTGTGTTCCATGCTTAGCAAGGGCCTGGCACCAGACAGCACTCAATGCTGCAGTTCCCTTCCCCCTTTCCTTCAGAGAAATAAACCCATTTTCAAATAATGTAAAAATTAAACTTCTTTCTTAATGAGTTTTCATACATCATTCTGTCGTATTTCTCTATGTTGCCTAATTTTCTAATTCTGTGTGTCTTGTTAGTCCCTTGGTAAATGGCAAATGTTTTTATTTTGAGTTTTTGGACAGAATCACAGGAATGCTGTGACTTTTAAAAAGGGATATGAATGGCACCATATTCCATATCTGCCTTGTTCCCCATTGACTTATGTTGTTGTTTCTCTATTAGTTGGGCAAATAGAATGAATTTTTCTTGCCTTCTGCATTCCCAGCTTCTGGCCACGTGGGATCTGCCTCACCATTTCGCTCCTTACTCCTCCTACTCTGCCGGCTCGCATTCCATGGGCACCCAGGTTATTGGCACATTGCTATCTGCACTCAATAGAATCCTGAGTAGGGCTAATGTGTAGGATTACAAAGCCTAGTTGTCTTGTTCTTAAAACTGTTGATGGCAGGTCTCAGCACACTCTGTGGATTTTTGCCTCCCTCTTGATCTTCTTCTGAACTTAGATGTCATATTAATTTCTAGGGACTGGCATGACAAAGCACCAAAAACTGGCTGGCTTGACATAACAAGAACAAAAATTTATTGATTCATTGTTTTAGAAGTTAGAAGTTTAAAATTGAGGTATTGCCTGAGCCATACTCTTTCTGTGGGCTATAGGAGAGACTCCTTCTTAGCCACTTCCAACTTCTGGTGGGTGGCCATCCCTCCTTGGTGTTCCTTGGCTTGTGGCAGTATAATTCCAATCTCTGCCTCTGTCTTTACAGAGCATTCTCCCCATGTCTTCACATCATCCTTCTCTGTGCACATCTGTGTGCAAATTTCCCTTTTTTATAAGGACGTCAGTTATGTTAGATTAGGTCCTATGCTAATGACTTCAAATTAGTTAAATCTATAAAGACTGTTTCCAAATAAGGTTATATACTGAGGTACTGGGGTTAGGATTTTTGTGTGGTGGGAACACAGTTCAACTCATAACATATGTAAATTATTTCTCTCTCTCTCTTTTTTTTTCTCCTTGGGGCTTTGGTTGACCCTTTTGGATGTTACTTTAGTTTTAACCAAAATCGGCAAAGCTTTTCATAATCTGGCCTTTTTCATTTGTTCATTCATGAAAACATTTATTTAGCACTTATAGTATGCCTGGTGGGGAGCTTTTATATCTATCAAACTTATTGGATTTTCAAATTTCCTAGAAAGGTTGATATCATCCCCATTTTACAAAGGAGAAAACAAAAACCCAAATAACTTAAGACACTTGCCTATCTTCTCAGAATGTCAGAGCTCGATGTCTGAGCTGAGTGCCTCTGACTTTAAATATTGACTCAGCAACAACCTTTACTTTCTATTCAACTATATATCTCTGTCCTGGACTATGAGAAATCCTGCCTGTCCTTGATCTCTTCTCTATCTCAACATTCTCTGGTCACTTGCTGTCTTTGATTATTTCAGTGACTTTTGGCCTGAGCTCTCTCTGTCATACCTGCAATATTGGCTCCTACTGACTACTTTCTTCCTTGTTCTCTATTCTATTCTCTTTTAAGGACTTTTCTCTTCCCTGCCCCTTTCCTTTCTATCTCACTCTTTGTTCTTCACCTAGTTCTTTAAACACTGCAGGATCCTGACTCCTGGTGTCAATCATCTACACCTAAATTTATCTAGCAGTCTCTGTCCTTTATGTTAATACATTCTGGACATCAACATTGTTCCCTACCACTTCTTCTTGACACTCCTCTGTTTTTTTTTAAAGCAACCCTTATAGCTTCTGAGTTATTTTAAACAGTGTTAAGACAACACTTCATCCTGGAAGAGAGCCCAGTTTCCTACCTCTACTGCTTCTTCCAAACACGACATTGTACCCCTGGGGCACATTATGTGTTTTTTCCTTGAGCACTGAGAGGTGCTTCCTGCTAATGTTATTGCATGGTGCTTTTTCAACAAAACTTAAGGAGTCTCAATGTTTGACTGCTCCTCTAATGAGCCTAGTGCCCTCCCTGAGAGAGCTACTTGAATTCATTGAAAGAATACTGGTTGATAGGTCTGCCTGTTAGGATGACTACCCCAAAGTACCCTAGAAAGATGACAACATAGTCTATTTAAAAAAACACACACACAGAAATGGTGATTCAGTTACTCCCTTATAAAATTAAAAACAACTCTCCATAGAGAGTTCCATATTTTCTTCTGTCTGTATTGTATATGCTCATGTCCTCAGTGATCTGATTTTTCTTTATAGCTTTTAGGTTCTATTTACATGCTGGAAAATGTCAAGTATTATTCTTTCACCTTGGTGCCTTCCCCAAGCTCCAGATCTATGTTTTTAGTTAACCGCTATCCACTTGGATGTCCTGCAGGCACCTTATACTTAACTGTCATTCATCCTGGCTGAGTGTTCTCTTCCTTTTGTAATCTGTATTTAATGTAGGATGATGTTATGTCCTCCAACTCCCAAGTTATGCACCATTATTCCTAGTTCTGTGTCCAATCAACTGCTATTCTAGCTCAGAAATATCCACATATTTGACTTCTGTTTATTCTTGTCCCAACATTTTTTATTGAACTTGCCATTAGCTAGTCTTTCCCTCCAGCTCATCTTCATTTCAACCCAAATAGACTTCTTTCAAAAAGTAAAGTTGTCCACATGGCTGTCTTGTTTTGAAATAGCTGCTGGTTTCCCACTGCTTTGGATAAGACTCTAAACTCCATACATTGTCATTATGGGCCTTTACAAATCTGACTGTGGCTAATGTTTCATTCCTTAAGCTCTGTGCTCTTGTCTCTCCCCATGCCCAAGCACCGAACTTCTGCCAAATGGGCTTCTTCTTGTGTCTTGGAGAGAACATACCCTTTATGCTATGGTGTTTTTGCATGTGCTATTTCGTCTGCTTAAGTCACTCTTTCTTTCCTTCTTTAGGTGGCAAATTTCTCCTCAGATTAGTGGAACTTTTAGTAATTCCCTTAGCTAGAGTTGGTGGTTCTCTCTACTCCTAGGCTATGGTACTTTATTCTGAGCTGTATAATAATTTGTGTATTCTCATGTGTCTCCTCTACTATACTCTAAACTCTCCAGCAGCTAGGAAGTGCCTGGCATTCATTGGAAAAGCAACAGATGTTTTGAAGGATTGAAAGCTTCATATCATCAAATTCAACTCTGTATGATGTTGAGGTATGATCCTTTTATTCCCACTTTGCTGAGAGTTTTTATCAAGAAAGGGTGTTGGATTTTGTCAAATGCTTTTTCTGCATCAATTGATAAGATTTTTATCCCTCAATTTGTTTATGTGATGTATCACATTTATTGATTTGCAGATATTGTACCATCCATGCATTCCTGGCATGAATCCTACTTGGTCATGGTGTATGATATTTCTGATGTACTGCTGGATCAATTTGCTAGAATTTTGTTGACGATTTTGGCATCTATGTTCATGAGAGATATTGGCCTATATTATCTTTCATTGTGTTGTCTTTATCTGGTTTTGGTGTTTGGAAGTGTTCTTTTTTCTTGAATGTTTTTGAATAGTCTGAGGAGGATAGGTTTGAATTCTTCCTTGAATGTTTGGTAAAACTCTCCTGTGTAGCCATCTGGTCCCAGGCTTTTGTTTGCTGGAAGCTTTTTGAAACTGCTTCAATTTCTTCCATAGTTATTGGCCTATTGAGATGTTTAGATTTTTCTTAATTGAGTTTTGGAAAGTTATATTTTTCTAGGGATATGTCCATTTCTTGCAGGTTGTCCAGTTTGTTGGAATAGAGTTATTCATAGTATTTTTTAACAATCCTTTGTATTTCCACAGGGTCTGTTGTTATTTCTCCTCTTTCATTTTTGTTTATTTGGGTCTTCTCTCTCTGCTTCTTGGTGAGCCTGGCTAGAGTACCATCAATCTTGTTTATCCTTTCAAAGAATCAGCTCTTGGTTTTGTTGATCTTTTGAATTGTTTCTTTGGTCTCCATGTAGTTTATCTCCACTCTAATCTTTACTATTTCCTTCCTTCTACTTTCACTGGGCTTTTCTTGTTACTCTCATTCTAGTTCTTTGAGTTGTAGGGTTAGGAAATTTATTATATTGTTTCCTGTTTTTTTTTGCAGTAGGCTTGTAGGTCTATGAACTTCCCTCTCAAGACTGCTTTCACTGTGTCCCATAAATTTTGTATTGTTGTGTTGTCATTGTCATTTGTTGCCATGATGTTTTCTATTTCTTCCTTGATCTCTCTGGTTACCCAGTCATTGTTTAATAGCATGCTGTTTAGTTTCCATGTGTTTGATTTCTTTCTATTGTTTTTATTATAGTTGATTTTCAGTTTCATGCCACTGTGGTCTGAGAAAATGCTTGATATCATTTCTATCTTCTTGAATTTGAAGAGACTTTTCTTATGACCCAACATATGATCTATCTTTGAAAATGACCCACGTGCACTGGAGAAGAATGTATATTCTGTGGCTTTGGCGTGAAATGTTCTGAAGATGTCAATTAATTCCATCTGGTCTAATAAGTCATTTAGGATTGATGTTTCTTTGCTGATTTTTTATTTAGAGGATTTGTCCAGTGGTGACAATGGGGGATATGATTGTATTGCTGTCAATCTCTTCCTTAATATCTTCCAGGAGTTTATTTTTAAAATATATTTTATTGATTTTTTCACAGAGAGGAAGGGAAAGGGATAGAAAGCCAGAAAGATTGATGAGAGGTAGACATCAATCAGCTGCCTCCAGCACGTCACCTACTGGGGATGTGCCCACAACCAATGTACATGCCCTTGACAGGAATTGAACTTGGGACCTTTCAGTCCCCAGGCCAATGCTCTATCCACTGAGCCAAACCAGTTTCGGCTCCAGGAATTTTTTTTTTAATGTATTTAGGTGCTCCTATATTGGGTGTGTGTATGTTTATCAGAATTATTTCTTCTTGTTGGATTGTTCCCTTTAGTATTATGAAGTGGCCTTCTTTATCTCTTGTTATGTCCTTCACTTTGAGAATTATCTAATTTGTCAGATATAAGTATTGCAACCCCCGCTTTCTTTTCATTTCCATTTGCCTGTAATACCATCTTCCTTCTCTTCACCCTCAATCTGTGTGCATCTCTTTTCCTGAGGTGGGTTTCTGGTAGACAGCAGATATATGGATCATGTTTTCTTATCCAATAGGTTACCCTATGTCTTTTGATTTGAGCATTTAATCCATTTACATTTAAAGTTATTATTGATAGGTACTTATCTGTTGCCATTTTTAGTCTTTACCCCCGAGTTCCTTCTTCGCTTCCGATTTCTTTTTATTACAACAGACCCTTTAACATTTCTTGCATTGCTGGTTTGGTGGTAATATATTCCCTTAGTCCTTTTTTGTCTGTGAAACTTCTGATTTCACCTTCAATTTTGATTGAAGCCTTGCAGGGTACAGTATTCTTGGATTCAGATCCTTCCTTTGCATGACTTTGTATATTTCATTCCATTCCCTTCTGGCCTGATGAGTTTCTGTTGAGAAATCAGTTGCTAGTCTTATGGGGATTCCTTTGTAGGCAACTTTCTGTTTCTCTCTGGCTGCTTTTAAGATTCTTACTTTGTCGTAGGTGTTTGCCAATTTAATTATAATGTGCCTTGGTGTCAGCATTTTGGGTTTCATTTTGCTTGGGACTCTGTTAGCTTCTTGGATTTGTGTGGGTTTTTTCTTTTCTATATTAGAAAAGTTTTCTGTCATTATTTCTTCAAACAGGTTTTCTATTCCTTGCCCAGTTTCTGCTCTTTCTGGAACCCCAATTATGTGGATATTGTTTTGTTTCATGTTATCCCAAAGTTCCCTTAGGCTCTCTTCTTAGTTTTTAATTTTTTTTTTCTAGAAGCTGTTGTACTTGGGTACTTTTTCTTACTGTGTCTTCTAGCTCACTGATGTGGTCCTCTGCTTCTTCTAGTCTACTTTTGATGCTTTCTATTGAGTTCTTTATAGCAGTGATGTCATTTTTCATTTCTTCTTGCATTTCTTCTTGCTTCTTTTTCATTTCCTCTTGGCTCTTACTCACATTGACGATTTTGTCTTCAATTCTTTTCATCCACCTTATGATTATTTCTCTGAACTCTTTCTCTGGCAGCCTTATTTCTGCTTCTATTTCCTTTACTTCCTTTTCTGGTGATACCTGCTTTTCTGTCATATGCAGGCTGTTTCTTTATCTGCCCATGGTCTTTCTTCTCCGGGTGTCTGGTTATGTAGTTCTCTCTCCTTATCCCAGGCAAAATCTGAATTTTCCATGTGCCCTGTGGAGCTCCTCTGAGTCCATGTGTCTTTGCCAATTATAGAGTGGTGATCTGGGTTCCCTGGCTGTTCGGTGGGTGCTGCAGCTGTAGTTTTCAGACCACCGTAGACATCCACCTCCTTTCTTAAGTTGCCAACAAACACTTCCAGTGTGACTCTCAGCTGCTCTCTCTGCCTCTGCCCAGTGACAAGGCTCCAGATGCGTCCGTCTATTCTGTAGCTATTTTATTCTCCTCCATTCTTTTGATCTTTCATCCTTCTTTTTTTTTCTAAAGAGAAGAATCTTTTATCAAAATCCATAATATAAAAAGCTTTAAATAGATTAATACATGAGTAAACAAATAAGCTGGAGTTAAATAAAAAAGATGGTAATGGGATCAAGTCAAGAATGGTTGGTACATCATCTGTCTGCCTGGGAAGGTCAGGTATTAGAAGGTATATGTGGGACTTGTTCTGAGCTCCCAGCAGCCCAAATAAAGAGTATAAGATTGCTTTGGGGAATAGAGTCTAAGTTTTGAAACCTAAGATAAATTTCTCACAAGGGCATTATGTAACTAAAAAACACCACATATTTTTCCTCTGATAGAATAGCTATCCAGATGACTTTTGGTTGAGTGATGGGAAAAGAGTGTAATATTTGCCAGCATGTACATTAATGAGTTTTAATTAGAAATATGAATATATTTCCTTTTGATCTGATGAGCAGGAACAGGGAAAAAAGTGAAGAGGAGAGGATTGTCATCTTTTAACTAAAATCCCTGAGAGTTTCACTCATCCATTCATTCATTCATTCATTCATTCACCAGGCACTGATTATTAATGAAATGTCCATTTTATATAAGGCCTTATGAGGGATTTCTTCTCCATTTCCTACTATGAAATCTTTCCCATCCTAAGTTCAGCTGGAAGGTGTATTACCATGTATTGGCTTTTTCAGCCAGAGGCCAGAAGATATATCTGCTTAAATTGCATTGTACAGGATTCAGTACTCAAAATGGAGGTTTTTCGGTGGCAGCTAATGGTTGTCATAGGGAGGAACAAAAGGGGCTCTTGGACACGCTTCTTTTTAAGCATTCAGGGAACATTTTCCGGCTCTGGAAAGATTGCTTTTACAGAGCAATTTTAGCCATTATCAACTGAGAATAAAACCTTCTTTACAAAATTAAATTAGCTAGCATTCCCTCCCAGATTTATTTTTCCTCTTTTAGCATGGTGAAACCCAGCTCTATTTAGCAGGCCATGTAACCTCTCTTACCTCGCTTTTCAAATCATTTAGTAAAATAAAAGAGCTTTAAAAAAGGGTGTTGAAAATATAAACATGAGTGCAATTAAGATCTCAACTCCATTAGATTAATATAACTACTTTACATGGAGTTCATTATGATGCGCATCAGGGTTTTAATGTTTTCTCCAGTTTAGTGCCATCCTTAGTTAGAGGGAAACATCGGGCTATAGGAAACAATTGCCTCTTGGGTTGGAAAATAATTTGAATAGGATTCCATTGTGATTAATTAAGCTTACACACGATAAAGTAGAAAGAACCAAATAGTTGTTCTTCAAATTGACAGCATATTTGGGGAACAAAAAGATTTATAACACCAAATTTAAATTTTTCTGATGTAATAATATATTATGTAAATTACTATTTTTCCTTTTTGTTGGAAACATGGTAGTTCTTTTTTTTTTCTTCCCTATGCAAAGAATAGAGGCAGAAACAATGAAGGAAATAGAAGAAAAGACTTAATGAGCAAGCACAGACATGATAATATGGATATAAGCCTTTATTTTCTCTCCATTACCTTCAAATTATTTCCCACAAATATTGTATCTGACAATTTTTGGAGTCCGTTCTGCGTGCTGCCTTTGTAAGGAGGGGCTGTACATCTTTCTTCCTGGATAGCAACCCTCATTCCTGAAAATAATTCTCCAAATTGAAAAAGCAGCCACCCTGTCCTTTCAGTTCTTCTGCTGGCCTAACCTATGCTCTGTTCCACTCAGCAGGTCCTTCAGGAAATACCCATTGTTAGCCCTTAGAATGCCAGGTGAGCCACATTAGTGGCATTCATTGGAAGCCTATTCTCTGCAAAGAGAATAATCAGCCTCACTTTGGAAAATGTTTCCTCTCAGTCTCTCCTTTTCACTCTTTCTGTATTTTGTCTTTGCCTTGTCATTCTGTCTCTTCATTCCTTTCTTTGTATCTGTGTCTCTCTCTGTGTTCATCCATCCTCAGTCAGTCCATCCATTTCCTCTGCCCACTCCCACCTGGTCCTGGCCCCCTTCCCTGCTATTGCTTTGTCCATTCCCCACCCTCTTTTCCTTTTAAATGCTGAGTCTCCAGGTTGCAATCAAGATCCCTGAAGCCAAATTAGGAGTGATGGCGCATGTCTCCGGAGAGTGTCTCCTATTAACTGGCAAGACTCAGGAACAGCTATTAATGAATAGAGGCAGCTCCCCAGGTTACCCAGGCAGCACATTCAAGTACTTTCTGTCTTTGAGAAACTAAGTTGGGCCTCCAGCGCTGGTTTCTTGTCTGATGGAATGAAGCTTCCAAGTCTGCAGCAGGATCAGTGTGACACTTCAAAAGGTCTTGGCGCGGTCCTCTGTCCATGCTGCCATAGTGTGGCCTGCATGGAGCCCTAGGAGTTGTCCCCATGAGAAAGTAGGTGGGGATACAATTTAAAGTCGCCCTTGTCTTTAGAAGACACCAAAACAATATTTCCCCTTAAACTCCCTCTATGTTTGGGAAGAAAGCTGACTTCTCATAGGACACTGGCAGCTTTCTGATAGAAAGCCTAATGGGCTAAGACAACCATAATCATCTTGTTTGCTCAAGATGTGCAGGCTGGAAAAGCAGACTTACCAAATCATTCTGTAAATCCAAGGGGATGAAACATGATAGAAATTTTATTTATTTGGCAACTTTCTGTCTCTTTTTTTGAGCTCGTGATGAATGTCTGGAACGAATACATAACAAACACCCATGGACCAGCAACCTCCTGATTTCCGATGCTGCCTCCCTCTAAACCACACAGACTTTGCTTTACAAACTTTTTAAGACAGTTAAAATAATTAATTTTGAAAAAATATTTAAACAAAATAAAACTTAAACCTAGATTTCAGCCTTTCCCATCTATGATGAACAGAGAAAAGGAGTTAAAATACTTTTAAAGTCAAGCTATTAGTAGATGTGTTTATTCCTAGGAATATATTCCTTTACTTTTTAAATTTTATCTTTATTGTTGAAAATATTACATATGTCCCTTTTTACCCCCAGTGACCTCTTTCAGCCTGTGCCGACCACCCCGCCCCCCACCAACCTCAGGTCCTCACTACCCTATTTTCTGTGTTCCTGGGTTATGCATATATGCATACAAGTTCACTGGTTCATCTCTCCCCACCCACTCACCTCCCTTGCCTTCCCTTTGAGATTTGACAGTCTGTAAAATGCTTCTATGTCTCTGGATCTATTTTTGTTCATCAGTTTATGTTGTGCATTAGATTTTATATACGAGTGAAATCATGTGATACTTATATTCCTTTAATTTTTATTATTTTTCAGTCCTTGGCACCATCTGTAAAATAAGAAAACAATAATTGGAATACCTGAGGTTAGCTCAGTTAAAAATGTATTTATTAACTATTATTTATTAAACTGGGAACATAGGGTGAGTAGGACACTGCTCTTGCCCTCAAGATGCTTACAGTCTCAGGGATCTTGTAAGGAAAGGACTGAATGTATGGCATTTCTCTTTCCTGCTAATTACAAACATTCAACTCTCACTTGCATTCTGATATAAGGGCTTTCTGGCCAGGGTGAGCATGCACACATTAGAATCCTTCCTTAGCTTGGATTCTTCAGTTTTTTTCCTACTTCCTTCTAGGGTCTCCTTGGTATAGTAGTAGCATCTCTGTTCTCTCAAATGTTATTTTTTAATTTATTTTTTAAAAAATTTAATACATCTTTATTGTTCAGATTATTACAATTGTTCCTCTTTTTCACCCATAACTTCCCTCCACCCAGATCCCACCCCTTCTTCTGACCTTACCTCCTCCCAATTGTCCTCATCCAGAGGTGTACAATTATTGTCCAGTCTCGCCCTGAACCCCCCTCACCCTTTCCCCTGAGAATTGTCAGTTCATTACCTTTCTATGTCCCTGATTCTATTATATTCACCAGTTTATTCTGTTTACCAGATTTTTTATTCTCTTGATTTTTAGATTCACTTGTTGATAGATATATTTGTTGTTCATAAATTTTTTCTTCTTCTTCCTCTTCTGAAATACTGGTTTGGTGTTGATGAACTCCTTTAGTTTTTTCTTACCTGTGAAGCTCTTTTTCTGCCCTTCATTTCTGAATGATAGCTTTTCTGGGGTTCCTGCTATTCATAACTTTGAATATTTCTTGTCACCCCCATCTGGCCTGCATAGTTGCTGTTGAGAAATCATCTGACAGTTGTATGGGTGCTCCCTGGTAGGTAATTAACTGTTTTTCTCTTGCTGCTTTTAATATTCTCTCTTTGTCTTTTGCTCTTGGTATTTTAATTATGATGTATCTTGGTGTGGTCCTCTTTGGATTCCTTTTGTTTGGGGTTCTGTGTGCTTCCTGGACATGTAAGTCTGTTTCTTTTACCAGATGTGGGAAGTTTTCAGTCATTATTTCTTTAAATAGGTTTTCAGTATTTTGCTTTCTCTCTTCTTCTGGCACCCCCCTAGTTCTGATGTTGGTATGCTTGAAGTTGTCCCAAAGGCTCCTTACACTATTTTCAATTTTTTGGATGCTTTTTTCTTTTTGCTTTTCCAGTTGAGTGTTTTCTGCTTTGTATTTCAAATCTTTGACTTGATTCTTGCATTCCTCTAGTCTAAATCTCTGTATTATATTTTTTGTTTCAGTCAGTGAATGTTTAATTTTTAATTGGCCCTTTTTCATGTCCCCTTGGGTCTAGCTAAATTTATCCGTCTTTTCTAGGAAATTCTTGAAAAACCTTATAACTGTGGTTTTAAACTCTATATCCAGTCATCTGTTTTCTTCCATTTCTTTTGTTTGTGATCTGTTCCTTTGTCTCTGTATTTTCACTGCTTCCCTGAGTTGGTAGAGTAGCTTTGTGTTCATGGTGTCTTATATGGCCCAGCAGCTCTGCCTTTCCAGTTACCTGAGGTGGACTCTATTGGTGCACCTCTTTGTGGACTGTATGTACAACCTTGTTGTAGTTATTATATTATATTAATATATATGATTGATTTTTTACAGAAAAGAAGAGAAAGAGATAGAGAGTTAGAAACATTGATGAGAGAGAAACATCAATCAGCTGCCTCCTGCAAACCTCCCACCAGGGATGTGCCTGCAACCAAGATATGTGCCCTTGACCGGAATCGAACCTGGGATCCTTCAGTCTGCAGGCCGATGCTCTATCCACTGAGCCAAACCAGTTAGGGCTGTAGTTAAGTCTTGATTGTTGTTGGCATCACTGGGGTGAATTGAACTCCAAGCCAATTGGTTATGAGAATCAGCTGTGTCTATGCCTGGAGAACTGTGCTGGAGTCAGCCTTATGATACAAGACTTGCAAAATTGCAAAAGCCTCTGTGCTCAGCTTTGATGAGACAGGGTCTCAGGGCTGAGCAGACATCTTTGATTTCTTGTCAGCCCTGCCCTATGCAACCCTTGGGTCTCAGTGTCCCTCGGTAATTGCTGCAGCCCTCTCTGCGCACACTCGTGCTCACGTGGCTCCAGACCTCTGCCTTTTGCAGATCCCCTGAGTTTCTGTGCACTCTGGGGACCTGTATGAGTATGGGTCACCAGAGTCTCATCAGAAACTGGGGTTCAATACAGTTGGAAGTGGAGTTCAGCGCAGTTGAACTCTATCTTCCTCCTGGTAGAGAAAGCCAGCAGCACAATTAGCAGTCAGTCCTCTCTGCAAGCACTAGTGTGCACTCCTCCAGACCTCTGCCTTTTGCGACTCCCCTAAGTTTCCATGCACTCCTCCCTTTTTCTGACAGTCCAGACTCCTCCCGGTATGAGTCTTGCCCAGAACTGGGGTTCAGTGCATTCGGAACTTGAGGTCAGTGCAGTCAGGAGTTTTCATCTCCTTCTTGCTGGAGGAAACCAGCCAGGCACTCTGCAGCCTGTCCTCTCCATGTGCATGTCTCCATACCTCAGCTTTTTGAAGCTCCTCTGAGTCTCTGTGAGCCCCTCTCTTTCCTCCTAGTTGTAGAATTTCCACTCAGTCAGCTTTCCTGTGGTTCTGGATGATGTCCATTTTGTCTTTTAGTTTTAGTTTTGAAATTGTTGTGCAAGGCAGAAGTTTAGGTGTTCACCCATGCCACCATCTTGGTTTCCCCTTCTCATGTTTATGTTCAAACTGTGAGCAGGGGGTGTTTGTTGAATGGATAAATGAATAGGGCCTGAATTGTCTTTCAATTATTTTGTGTTAGTCTGTTTTTTACTTTAAGCTTTATGAACTCTTCCAAGGAGGAAGGGTCATACTCTCTCATTTTTGTATCCCCATATAATAAGTGCTGTCAAAAACTGTGAGTGACATTCAATTTTATGCCCCCCCACCCCTGTCTCTCTTTGGTAGAAAGAGAATGGTTTTCCTCTTACCCTCATTCCAGACACAGGAGGTATAGGGCTATTGTGAGGCATAGCAAGTGTGAATTTTATTGAATCTGAGCAGGTTGGGGAGGAAATGGTAGGAAGGGTGGAAGGTGGCATCCATGACACCTCCATGAGAAAACATGGCAGGTGTTTCTAGCCTTAGTGTTTCTGCTCTGAGCACCTCAACAAAGACCCAAACTCAGCAGCAATTGAATAAGCAATTATTTTTCTTCTCCTGCCAACTGTGAAGCGAAGGTGTTGGCTGGCTTCTGGCTTTCCCTGAACCTCCAGAGCATGCCTCTCTTCTGGTTACAGTGATCCTATATGAATCATCTGTTTCTTGCTTGATGACGTGCCTTCAGGCCTTTCCTGCCTTCCACCCACTCTGAATCTCCCTACACACAAGCTCCTCGCAGTTCCCACCTCTTCAGCTCTCTCACTTGTTTTACTGTTCTCTTCTTTCCTGGCTTAGTTGTGGTAACCTGATTTTGGCATATCTGCTTTTGGGCTGACTTGAAAATTCTTAGAATACCATTGTTGTGAACAGTTCTTAAATTTTGCTTCTTGATGTGACCCAGAGCCATCTCACTCTTACTTTCATCTCTGGTCCATGATATGCAATAGTCTAGATCCCCTGATCTTGTACTGTATCCCTGGAGAAAGATGCAATTTCCCCAAGATAGGCTGCTGTTCTCACTCTCCAGCTTTCCACGTTATGGATCAGAGATTGTGGGTGAATCTAAGATAAGCATTTCTTTTTATCTCTCAAAGGGCACACAGCTAACCCTAGCTTCATCCAGGTGCACAGGAATAAGAAGTGTGTGGGTGCCACCTGCAGCTCCCTCATAAAGAAAGCTAGAAAGTTCATATCTGGTTCCTAAAAAGAGCTGAGAAATACCATAAAGAATCTTCTTGAGGTAAAAACAAACAAAACTAGTGAGGATGCTCAACTCATTAAAAACACTTCAGAACAGGAAAAATATAAGGAGATGTATCTGATCCTGGTTTTTAAAGATAGCCCTCTACCCCCAGACACTAAACTCATGAAAAAGGATAGTCTCAAGGGCAAAGTAGAATAAACAAAGACTCTATGGCCTGGCTATGCAATGCGTTTTCATTTTATCATTGCTCCTTAGACTTTGAGAAGCCATCTTTGTTATCTGAAGACTGGGTTATGTGTCTTTCCTAAGTGCCTTCTTAGCACACTTTGCATCCGTTCTGCCAACACCCAGTATGTGAAGGGCCAGTGTCTGTGAGACGGTAGGTGCATTGAGTGCAGGGCTTCACAGAGACATACCAGGACTTGTTGAATGAGTAGAGTAGGCAGGTCTTTGATAACCTGGGTAGTCTACTCTAGAAAAAGCCCTGCCACCTTCAAAAGTCTATCAGGCAACTTATACCCAGAGTGTGATTTGTGAGTGCTGATATTAATTTTTGTGATTTGTGAGTGTTGATTAAATTTCCCCCCTAAAGTTTGAAGCAAAGTTTGTGAATGAACATAGTACTTTTTCCGTGGGGATTTATGAGGACTGTCTAGCTTAGCTCTTGGCAAAGTCTTCAATAAATATTGAACTTTGTCCTTTATTACATGCAGGCAGCCCTAGAAGAAGTGACATTTTACACTGTCCAGTTGGAATTAGATAGGAATCTGAGAAGTTTGTGGTGAAGGTTGTTGTATCAGGAAAGAACACAGAGGGAGTGAAATGAGTCAATATTTGAAAAGTGCACAGTTAGCACTATAAAAATGTTTGTTGAATAAATAAACCATTACTGCTGCTATTATTATTACTAGGCACTAGGACACCATACAGACAAGAAGACCATTTCCAAACCACAGAAGTTCTGATATTCCAGAGAAAAAAATGTACTATACATTTTGAAAGCACCCCAAATAAAACATGGAAAAGCTCTTGGCTTGAGGTTTATTCTATTTAATACCTTTCAATAGGGCAACATCTGGATGTTCTCAGGCTTGGCATGATGAGATGCTGAAATACAAATTCTGGAAATGCTGTGCATTAGGCACTCTTGTCTTTGCCTGTAATTGCCTTTAAGAAATAAAAGAGCCTGATTGTAATAACTCCCCTAATGTAACTATTCTTCATGTCTATTCTGCAAGAGAAGGTAGCAGGAAGTGGTATCGCTCTCAGGATATGAGTAAGGAAAGAGGGGAGCTACTCTTAAATATATGTGCCTGGCATCTCAAATAGCTACTCAACAAATTGTGAAAGTAATATACCAGTAATCAAGGGATATATATATCCCTTAACCTTTTAATGGAAATAATTGTTTAATTGTTGCACTAAGATTAAAAACCCCTAAGTTTTCTGGGCTAGGGGACCCTATGTTGGAAAGCATTTATTTCCTAAAGTCCTGTTTCCCAGAGATAGGGATGGAAATTTGGAAATGGGGTCCCCTCTTGTCAAGCAAGTGAAATAGTTGTTTCACTTTTAATCTGGATCCTTTGCCCTGATGGATAAGTCTGAAGGATGCTGTTAAGGATATGGTGAATTGGGATCCTGCTGATGGCTGCAGGAAAAGGAGAAAGATACCGCAGCTACAACTGCATTGCCCTGTTAGAATGTAACAGGTAGAGCCTGACATTTCTGAGCCTGAAGCAAGGAGAAATGTTTGTCTCAAACATGCCTTAAGTCCTTTCACTGGACTTTCATCTCTTACTTTTGGGAATGTATGGAAGATCTTTGGGCTGAGCTGGGATGATGGGAAAAAACAAATACTGTTATGGCTGGATTTGTTTTACCCTCAGGTATCATGAAGCTTTGTGGACAGTGAAATGAGTGCTTTGTGTTGTGGTCCAACAGCTCTAGCTGAGGTTAGTTGCAGTAAACAAGGGTGCAGAGGGTATGCCTGAGTAACCTCTGGTGTCTTGTGGCCAAAAGCCATATCCCATAAGAACACAGGTAAACTGCAGTTTAATCTTTATTGGGTCATCTGATGCATGGATACACCCAAACTGTGTGAGTATAGTTCTAAGTAGACTTTTGTTTTGGACCCAAATATAATTTAGATTTACATATTGACAAGAAATTACTGCAGCTTTTTAGCAGGAAGTTACATGATTTGATTTAATTTTAGAACAAAAGTGGGGTGAACCATTCAGAGTTCAGTCTATAACCACAATAGTAATTTGAACAGGGAAAATGAAATACTGCATAAAAGTGATTACCTAGTTAATGATTTAACCTACTAAGAAGTATAAAAGGACCTCTCAAGAATATAAGAATAAGACATAGGAAACAGTCACCCTATCTAATAAAAGGGTAATATGCAAATTGACTGTATCTCCATTATATCCACCAGCCATGCCTACCAGCCAATCAGGAGCAAGTATGCAAATTAACCCCTATGAAGATAGCTAAGGCCACAGAGAGAGCATGAGGGAGGCTTGGGTTGCCCCAAGCCAAGCTTTCCACACACCCTGGCTAGCCCAGGCCTCCCCTTAAAGCTACAAAATTTCAATTATGGAAGATAAATAAATTCCAACTGAAATGGCTGCGGCAATGGAGCAAGCAGGAGGCTTGGCTCTGCTCCAGGCTACAAAGTTTCAATTGTAGAAGATAAATAAATCCCAGATACCAAGGCCTCCACTTGGGTTGTCACGGGGCATGGCTGACCTGCAAACCACCACAGGCTCCTCACTCAGGCTGTCCCATGCCCCAAGGAACCCCCACCCTGAGGGAACCTCCTTCAGGAAAAAATAGCTGACCCCTACCCATGTACCAGGCCTCTACCCTATCTAATAAAATAATAATATTCAGATTGACCATCACTATAACACACAAGATGACTGCCCACATGTGGTCAAAAGATTGTGCCCCCATGTGGACATAAAATGGCCACCACAAGATGGCCAGCAGGAGAGAGCAGTTGTGAGGGACAAGGCCTGTAAGAGAGGGCAGTTGTGGGTGATCAGGCCAGGAGGGGAGGGCAGTTGAGAAGGAGTAGGCCTGCAAGGGAAGGCAGTTAGGGGTGATCAAGCCTGCAGGGAAGGGCAGTTAGGGAAGACCCAGGCCTACAGGGGAAGGAAGTTAGGGGTGACCAGGCCTGCAGGGGAGGGCAATTAGGGAAAAACAGCCTGGCAGGGGGGCAGTTAGACATCAATCAGGTTGGCAGGGAAGTGGTTAGGGGCTGATCAGGCTGGCAGGCAAAATCAGTTAGGGGCAATCAGGAAAGCAGGCAAGTGAGCAGTTGGGAGCCAGCAGTCCTAGATTGTGAGAGGGTTATTTGAGTGCCCATTCCCCACCAGGATTGGGCCAAAATGGGCATTAGACATTCTTGAGGGGTCCCAGATTGGAGAGGGTGCAGGCTGGGCTGAAGAACACCCCTCCCCATACATAAATTTCGTGCACCAGGCCTCTAGTTATTTATATGGCTGAGAGAGAGCATGCAAGGTAAGGACACATTTGGACGAAGTTCCTTTCTCGACTGCCAAGACTATGATTATCCAGTATGGTCCAGTAGGAAATGGAAGTTCACAGAAGTGATGCAGTCCAGGCTGACAGCAGGAAGCCACCTGCTGGAGGGCGTCATGAAGTTTCCTGCACACCACTGGCAAGGGGTCTGTCCATTGTCAAGGAAGCAAAGCGCAACACTTTGTAGGAAGAAAAGTGCTGGAACCAGGAAGAGAAGCCCCTTCCTCTTGCAGTATTCCTCCAGTGCCCACTCTGGACAAGGCCTGACACTGTTCTTCTGGCAAAGGAAATATTTATTTGATTCAGCTCCAATATCTCCAAGAAGAGGATAGTTGGTTACAATTTGGGCTTAGAGATAATAAATTGATAACAGGAACAGGTAGTGAAGTAAAAGTTGGCTTGAAAAAAGGAGAGTTTAAAGACTGGAGTGGATGGGTAGTGGGTAAGGTAGAAAAATGTGAGATCAGGTGAATGCAATGACTGTGGTCCTGATACCAGACAGACAGTGGGGCTGGCAGGGAGAGGGTATCCCGGTGCTACTGATAAGATAGAATAGATGCAACCCCAGGCAGATGATATGGAGACATGAGAAAAGGAAGAGAAAGGGATGCTCCCAGATTTGGTGGACTTCATAGCTGGGAGGAAAAAACCAGGTTTGAGTTTGAGGGGAAAATAAGGAATTCTGTTTGGACATGTCAGTTTATGTGTGATACGTATAGAATATCCTGATAAGATTCAGAATTTCCTGGAAAGAAGCACAATGGATTCAAATATGTACTGGGGCCATGTATTTACACAACCACTACAACACATGCAAAGAAAAGAAGTGAAAGACAAATGTCCACTTTAAGGAAAATTTAAACAAATTTATCTTTCAGAAGTAAACCCTTTTCAAATTTATAAATATACATGCCAGGCTGGTGTTGCTCAGTGGTTGAGCATCAACTCATGAACTAGGAGGTCATGGTTTAATTCCTGGTCAGGGCATATGCCCAGGTTGTGGGCTCAATCCCCAGGTTGGGGCCTTCAGGAGGCAGCTGATCAATGATTCTCTCTCATCATTGATGTGTTTTTTTTTTCTCCCTTTTCATTCTTCTCTGAAATAATAAATCTAGGAGCTGTATTACTTTCTCCTCCAAACATCCTGAAGCAGCTTTAATCTAGACTAAGGGTCAACATTAACGTTTAATGTGTGTATGTATGTATGTATGTGTGTGTGTGTGTGTGTGTGTGTGTGTTTATTTCTGTATGCTTTTGTAGTATGTGATTCCTAACAGAGTAAAGTTTCTATATTAAGCATTCTGAGAAATGTAATATTTTACCACTGTAGCAATTTATTGTAGGTCAAAAGTTGGTTACACAAACATGCATAAACTCAAAAGAAGGAGGTGGAGTTAATGGGCTGAGGAGACACATGCCATATATATATATATATTCATTTCTTGTGCCATGCATCATGGCACTTAATTATATTTTCTGTCCCATTATTTCCTGTATGTGCTAAGTTTCTAGAGGGCAGAAAAGGTACTATGTTATTTATATTTTACAGTTTAATATTGAGTTCTCAATAAAGACTTGATTTTACCCAACTAGTGTTTATGAAGCACCACTCTGAGCCAACACAGGCCTAGATGATTCTTGGAACCAACATGAAAAACACAATCCTTTTCTTGAGGGTTTCATGATTGAAAGGGAGAAAAACATAGAAAGAACTCATTTTGATAAACTATTGTTAGGTGCTTAATGTACCAATCCTTTCCTGGACAGAACCTTCAATTTTGAGTAGTCTTTGGACTAATGGTCAGGAAGTACCATCTATTCTTTACACCAAGGTTTGTGAGTTGGTAGGGTATCAAACATCATGTGGGCTGATCAAAACTTAAGAGGTTGAATGCAAAAATCAAATAAATGTTTACATACTGCATGAAATTATACAGGAAGGAACATTAGAACAGTCTAAAGCTTATAAACTTAGCAAGAACACTGGGAAAATAAACAAGGTAATATTTAATACAATACTTTGAAAATAGAAAGTGCTGTCATTAGTGCTAATTATGGTTATTAGTCCCATGACCCATTTCCTTCTCCCTTCACTGTTAGATCTATTGTAAACCTTCTTAACTTCAAGGAAAGTTATTTGTCTTTAGATGAGCGTTTTTTTTTTATGAAATCAGATGTTAATATATGCATTTATGGAAGTACTATTTCTTCCATTATTGTTTCTGTCCTCCCTAGAGGGCAGAGGTTGTGTCATTTATCTCTTCTTAAGACACCTAGCAATGCAATGCATTTTGTCACTCTATGTTGGTGTTGCCTGTCTTACTGTTAGAAGGCAAATGTATATTTAGAATCTTAGTTGTGACTACAAACTAGATTTTTTAAAAATCAGAACTTAGGTAAAAAAGAGATTTGCATTTTAAAGAGGACAGCAGGGAGACTAGAGTCTACTCTACCAGAGATGCTGACAGTACTCCAAATATTTTGGCGTTTTTCATTTGGAATTGCTTTCAGAAGCACTTTTACAAACTATATTAAGAGTTTATATCATTACTTTAGGTCACATCTTATATGTGGAAAAGAGGATGAGAGACCAAAAGTGGGGAACATGCCCAAAGCCACCTCTCCTCTCTCTATGGGTGTATGTAAGACTCAGAGAGTTAATGAGCTTGAAACTCATTGCAATAATATGAAGCAAACCATACTTTATATATCCACATTAGCTTGAGAAAATTTCAAACAGAAATATCAAAAGGTTTTAGAAAAATTTAAATTTTAGATTGTCTATTAAACTTGGTTTCTTAGGGGAGAATCAAAACTATATTTAAAAAACTTTCACTGAAGAAGGAAAGAAGGCAAATAGAAAGAATAACCACACACACACTCACACACACACACACACCTCTCCTTTTTTTTTTTTTTTCCAGTAGTTTAATCAAATATTCTGAAAAAGCTAATCTGACAACCCAGGCTAGTTCCTTCTTCCTTTTTTCCCACCACATTTCTGACATTGATAGCCAGAAATTTTTGGTTACTTTCCACTTTTTTTTTTTTAATCAATGTGATTTTTTGCCAGAAAAGAAAGAAAATAGATAATGAGCAGCTGAAATAGAGAGTTGGCTGAATAGTCATAAGCTTTTATTTCTTTCCCTATCTCATGCATCTATTTAAGGCTTACATTGGTTTGCAAAGGCTTCTGTAACAGAGTACCACAAATACATGCCTTACACAATAGAAATTTATTGTCTCACAATTCTGGAGGCTAGAAGTCCAAGATCAGGGTTTTGACAGGCTTGGTTCTTATTGGAGGCTGTGAAGAAGAATCTTTTCCATTCCTCTCTCCTAGTGATTTGCTGTCAATCTTTGGTATTCTTGGCTTATAGACACATCACCCTGATCTCTATCATGTTCAGTTGGCATTCTTCCTGTGTGCTTGCCTGTCTCCACATTTCCCCTTCTATAATACCAGTTATATTGGTTAAAGTCTATTCAAAGGACCTCATTTTAATGTAATTATTTCTGTAAAGACCCTGTCTCTAAATAAAATTATATTATGAGATACTGGGAGTTAGGACTTCATATACATTACAGGGGAAAGGAGACAGTGTCAACTCAAGTCTAAACTGGTGCTGTACAGAAAAATGAGAAGGTGGGAAAACAGCAAGCCTAACAGCCTGATCTTTGGCATTATGGCCTGTATAAACAGGAAGTCAATCCTCTCAGTTTCATCAATTGGCATACTTATAAGGATCTGGGATAACACATCTTTATCATATTCATCTCAATTAGATTTCCATAGCACTTTATCTGTACCTGCTTTTTCCCCTAAAAATCATTATTGTTCAAAGTATTACTTATGTCTCCTTTTTACCTGTACCTACCCTTTGACACTCACAATTTTCTGACTTGTACTATAATTTTTATGTATATAATTTACCTCTCCTATAAAAATAAACTCTTTGAGAGCAGTATCTAATTCATATTTATTATAATTTATTGTATGTGCCTTATACATAATAGATACCCAATAAATTGTCATCTATCTATGAATGACCATCCAGGATTTATAGTTACAGAGTTCAAAAAGTATACAAACTCATTGTTAAGCACTATAGTCAGAATAGGTTAGGTTGTGCTGCAGGATCAAACAACTTCAAACTCTCACTGACTTGATACAACAAAGTTTAGTTTTTTGATCCACAAAACTTCTGAAGATCCAAGCAATTCTCCAAGGTTGTCATATTCAATGTGGGAGCAAAGCATCAGGGTTTCCTCTGGTAGGGATAGAGATCACGGAGAAGCCAGAGCTGCATCTTAAATGCTTCAATTGAAATGACACATACCATTATGCTCCTGCTGGGCGGAACTAGTAATATCACTTCTTCCAACTTCAAGGAGAGCTAAGAATCATTGTCTTCCATGTTTCAGGAAGCGGGCGAGGTCTAAAACTGCTTCTGATCATTAATAATGTCTACTTTAGGCCCTTTCTTTCTAAAAAGTCTATCATATATTAGAATTGTATTTGAGACAGTATTTATTGAGCCCTTACTATGTGCCAGGCAATGTTTTAAATGCTTGTGGTCCAAAAAAGAGATTAGAAGCTACATTCCAGGGTGGGGCAATGATAACAAAGGGGTGACTCCCCCAGAAAAAATAAATGAGATATTTGCACATAATGATAAATACTATAGAGAAAATAAAACAAGATAATATGATGAAGAATAAGTTAGTTCCCTGTGACCTCAGTAGACACTTTTTATCTATCTTAGTTTTCCATTGGAAAGTTAATGCATATTTTTTTTTGTTCATAAAATTTAAAATGTAATGGTTATTCTTACACTATATTATATTAATTAAAACTCTATTGAACAGAACCTTCAAACTTCTGGAATTTAGAACTGTTCAACACATTTTAGGTATTAATATAAAGTAATGAGAAAATTAGATTACATAAAATATTTATAAAAAGAAAATAATTTTTATTTAATAAATTTTTATTGTTCAGCTTATTACAATTGTTCCTCTTTTTCCCCTCATAGCTCCCTTCCACTTGGCTCCCACACCTCCCTCTACCCTTACCTCCCCCTACATTGTTCTCATCCATAGGTGTATGATTTTTGTCCAGTCTCTCCCTGTACCCGCCTCACCCCTTTCCCCCTGAGAATTGTCAGTCCACTTCCTTTCTATGTATTCATCAGTTTATTCTGTTCATCAGATTTTTAATTCACTTAATTTTTAGATTCACTTGTTGATAGATATGTATTTGTTGTTCATAATTTTTATCTTTACCTTTTTTATAATTTTTAAAAATGGAAGCACAAACACTCTCTTGCTGTATAATAACCTACCCCCAAATTTAGTGGTTTTAAACAACAGCAATTATATATGTACTCTTGATTCTGCAATTTGGCAACACTTGATAGAGACAGCTCATCTGTGTTCCATGTCTGTTGGACTGGAATCTAACATGTCTTGTTTATTTTTAACTAATGAATTAATAGGATGACTGTTATTGCTGTTTCTCTCTTTCCTGTCTCTCCAAGTGGATATCTTGTGCTTCCTCACATCATGACAGCTAGGTTTCAAGAAGGATCATTCCACAAGGATGAGTCCAATACTAAGTGCTTATCAAGGCTTTTCTTGCATCAGACTTGCTAATGTCCCATTGACCAAAGCTAATCACATGGTCAAGCCCAGAGTCAATCTGGGAGGCAATTACATAAGGGCATG
This sequence comes from Lasiurus borealis, assembly GCA_004026805.1. NCBI lineage: Eukaryota > Metazoa > Chordata > Mammalia > Chiroptera > Vespertilionidae > Lasiurus > Lasiurus borealis. The sequence goes on along the minus strand of PVJN01015155.1, from coordinate 22 downwards.
ATTCACTGGGAGCTAATGAATT
>PVJN01015154.1:32493-45229 GCA_004026805.1 Lasiurus borealis | reverse complement strand
CCGACGCTCTATCCACTGAGCCACACCGGTCTCAGCCATAATAGCTTTTTGATGAGGAAGACAGCCACCTCTGGCAGTTCCCCGAGGTGGGGGGCAGGGTGGCTGGGGTCCTGGTTGCCAGTCCCTCTGCTTCGGGGGGGGTGAGAGGTGGGGGGGAGGGGCGGGGAGCCTGCAGGGGGCCTCCCTCTTCCAGGCGGGAGTCTGCCTCCTCAGCCTCACCTCCTTTCTCCCCTCCCTCTTACTTGTCTCCACAGGACAGCCCCGCCCGTGGGGAGTTTGACGCTTCTCTGAGCCAAACCGTTGACACCTGCCAGGGAGCGAGGTCCCGGGCTCGCGAGAGTAGCCGCTCGGCAGCTGGTTGGGTGCATCTGCAGTGGCGCAGAGACACAGGCAGGTGAAAGGAAGCGGGGAGGAAGCGAGTGGGGGCCCAGGTGGAGAGAATTAAGGGTGCGTGCTCCCTCAGGTGGTACTGCTTATCTGCAAGGTGTGGTCCCGAGTGCCTGAGGCAGAAGGAAGCTTTACTAAAAGGGTACGTGCCTGGTGCCGGGACGTGACTACCAGGACGTGTCCCGTTAGGGTTTGGGGCCAGACACCCTGGGAGGTAACTTTCCATAGAACACCCCCCCCTTTTTTTAAAAAATATATTTTATTGATTTGTTATAGAGAAGAAGGGAGAGGGATAGAGAGCCAAAAACATCGATGAGAGAGAAACATCCACTAGCTGCCTCCTGCACACCTCCCACTGGGGATGTGCCTGCAACCAAGGTACATGCTCTTGACCAGAATTGAACCTGGGACCCTAGAGTCTGCAGGCCAATGCTCTATCCACTGAGCCCACCCTTATTTTTTGTTTGCAAAGTCTAGGCTGCTGTTAAGAGGACCTTTGTCATTAAATTGGATTCACCCAAATAATCGAGGGTGGTCTCCGAATCACAATATTTTCACCTAACCCCATCTGCGAAATACATAGCCACCGGCTCGGGGGACTAGGATGTGAATGTTGGGGGGGGGGCGTTTTTTCAGTCTCCCACACATAGCAAGGGCCCCTCGACGGCGGGTGGTGTGGCTGGGGTGTCCAGGCCGACCCGGGCAGATGGCTCAGTGCTCTCGCCCACCTCCTGCCCTGATACTCAGGGAGGCGAGCCCAGGTCCTCGGCGCCTGCCATCTGTGGGGGTCCTGCCAGGTGCCCCACTTTGCCCCTCCACTCCCCCCCTTTTCCCCCAAAAGGCAGGCTGCAGCCTCGCAGACCCATGAGGCGGATGAGAAGGTTAAAGAGCCCCAAATGGCATCACTCTAGCTAAAGAGAGCCACACCTGTATTTCATGCCAATCTCAGTGTGGTGTCTGGCCGCACCCGGGGGCCCTCTGTCCCCGCCTCACCCCCATGGGAGGGAGAGGCGGGTCTGCCTGGCAAAGCCTTCCCCTTCTCTTCCCGAAAAGGAGCCGGCCCGGCCTCAAAGCTCATTTCTTCCCCACTTAGCTCCCTGCCCCCTCCCCACACCCCGTTCCCGGAGAGAAACCCCCTGGACTCTGTTCAGCCCCTTCCAGCTGCTGGTGGGAGGCCGCCCCATTCGGGCCAATTAGATCTCCGAGTTTACTCGGTGGATTTTTATTTTATTTTTAATTTTTTTTACAGGAAACAGCTTAGAAAGGGGGTGAGGGCCGGCCCGGGGGCGTGGCCGGGGACGCGGCCGGCTCCCCGCGCTGCGCTGCCCGCACCTGGGCCAGAGTCCTGCCGCCGCCGCGGGGAGAGGGCGGTGCCCCGCGCGGACCGGCCCCCTCGCTCCGCCCGCGCCTCCCGCTCCGGACGCCGCCGCTGCAGGCCCCGCCGCCTCCACCGCAGAGCGAGCGCCGCCGCCGCCGCGATGCCCGCCCCGGCGCTGGCGCTGAGCGGCCCGGTGCTGCCGGCCTTCCTGCTGTGCAGCGCGCTGCTGGTCATCAAGATGTACGTGGTGGCCGTCATCACCGGCCAGGTGCGGCTGCGCAAGAAGGTACGTGCCCCCTGTGCGCCCCGTCCCGGGACCCCCATCCCCGTCCCGGACCCAGCCGGCTGCGCGGCTCCCCTCCGGCCCGGGTGCGTGCGCGCGCGGAGCCGCCAGCCGGGCCGGTGCCTCTCCCCCTGGACGGCTCCTCCGCGCTGCGCCCCGGGTCTGTTTTCGGGGGTTTGCTCCATCGAGGGGCCGCCAGGTGAGCTCCAGGCACGGGAGACTGGGGGCGCCTGGAGTGCGCTCAGCTCCGGGGAGGGAGAGGGCGCCCCGGCGCAGATCGGAGATGAGATGGGAGGGGTGGGGTGGGGTGGGGTGGGGTGGGGACGGGAAAGAGGACCCGGGCGCTGGCAGTGGAAATTCCCAGCCGCCCGCCAGGTCACGGCAAGCCGCCCGGGTCCCCAGGCCAGGCCGGCGCTCAGCGGCGCTCCCGGGAGGTTTGGGGAGGGATTCCTCCTCGGTCCTTGTCCCGAGCCCAACGGGGGACCCAGGTCACTGCTCACACTGCCTGCGGGCAGCTGGTTAGACCAGAGAGGCCGGGGCACCTGCTGCTCCCCTTCCGGGTGCTTCAGTGGAGGAGTCCTTCCTGGAAAGTGTGTCCCCCTCCCCACTCCCCCCTCCATCCAGGTAAAAGGCCAGGTGGCAGGTGAGGCTGGCTCCGGCATCCTCCGCACCTCGGGCTGGCCTGGAGCTGGGCTCGTCCTGTGCCCCGTGGAGGGCCAGGTGGCCCGGTGGTGCCAGGAAAACCAATTTGGGGCCGGGACAGAGTGAACGCTCCCCGGTTGAGTCCTCATTACTTGCAACAATTGGGTCCCTTCACGGGGAGCCCCCAGGGCCTGCCCCTCGGCCACCTCGAGGTCGCGTTACCGGAAGGGGACCAGACCCTGCGGCGGCGGCCGGGCGCGTGGGTCCTGGACTCGGTGCAGGAGGGTTTCACAAGGCGAGGGGAGCCGGTGATTCCGAGAGGATGTTTATTCAAACCGGGGCAGTGAGACCGGCCGGCCTGGGGGCGAAGCAGCGGGAGGGCCCCGGCGGGCGCCGCCGCTCTGACTCCGCAGAAACATTAGAGCAGCGGTTCCCAACCTGTGGGTCGAGAGCCCTTTGGGGTCCAACGACCCTTTCACAGGGGTCGCCTAAGACTATTGGAAAACACCTGTTTCCCATGGTCTTAGGAACCAACACACCGCTCCTCGGTGTAGCAAAGTGTAGCCATGTAGTTTACTGTTATATGAAGACTGTTGCCCATGCTACACCACAATTCAAGACAAAATTTCATTTATTTGTAATTAGAAAGAAATATTTCACAATATATAATTACATATTGTTTTTGTGATTAATCCCTATGCTTTAATGATGTTCAATTTGTAACAATGAAAATACATCCTGCCTATCAGATATTTACATTACAGTTCACAACAGTAGCAAAATTACAGTGATGAAGTAGCAAAGGAAATAATTTTATGGTTGGGGTCACCACCCCATGAGGAGCTGTCTTAAAGGGTCGCGGCCTTAGGAAGGTTGAGAACCACTGGGATAGCGGGAAGAAGTGAGCGGGCCGGGCTGCTGTCAGCTCCCTGGGGCATCGGAAAGGGGGTCTGGGGGCAGGTTCGGGGCCAGCCCGCTGCCTGTTGCTCCCCTGGTGGCGAGGACTGTGAGGACCGCTCCAGTGCAGGAGAAAGCTCATTCACCGGCGGGGGATTGGAGGGGTGTGCCCCCAGGAGGGGCGGCTGGCTTCTGGGTCCTGAGGGTTTCCTGCTTTCCGGGTGTGAGGGACGCCCCGGGCTCTCGATAGAATGAATGCTCAGCGGCTTTTCCAGGTGTGCCCTCTCAGAGCCTCTGTCCCCAGGACTGGCCGGCCCCCGAGCAGCAGTCACCAGGCCTGGAAGCTGGGCTGGGCTCTCCTGGTTTTGCCGCTTTCCTGGGCCTGGAGCCGAAACTCCTCGCAGCCTCGATGTTATCTCTGGGAGGGGGGCTCAGGGGACGGACGGTCCCAGCTGCAAGGCCAGGCGTGGGAAAGGGCAGGGGAGGAAATGCCGCCCGGGATGCAGGCCTGGCACAGGTTTTGCCCTTTGCTGGGCATCGGGGCTCCCTCCCTCCGTCTGGTTCCTGTTGATGCATCCTCCAGGCCTCAACTTTCGTGGCACTGCCTCCGAGAAGCCTTCCCAGATTCTCCGATGGCCTGTGAACATCCTCAAGGCTAACCTTGTCTCCAAACTTTCTTTCCTCACACACGCCACCGGGTCCTTCCTGGTTCATCTGACTGTGAGCTGCTCAGGAGCAGGGAGAGGAGAGTCTGCTACAGGCCAGGCGGCCTATAAACAGCAGAACGGGGTTTCCCACCCTTCTGCAGGCTGGACGTCCAGGGCCCAGGCTCCGGCAGATTCGGAGTCTGGGGAGGGCTCCCAAGTGGCCATCTCTCTCTGGGTCCCCACATGGCCGGAGGGGCTGGGGAGATCTCTGGGGTCTCCCCTTCCAAAGGCCCCACCTCCAAATACCATCACCTGGGGGGGCGACATGTCAGCGTTTGAATTCCCGGGGACACACACAGTCAGTCCCTAGCGGCCTGTCCACTCGGAGTCCCCGGCACCGAGCGCGGAGTGGGAGCTCGTGGGTGCTGGGGAACGGACGTGGAGGTGACCGCTCTGCCCAAGGCCCAGGCGGCCGGGCCGTCCGTCCATCGCGTGAGCGGTCACTCTCAGCTGGTGTATTTCAGGCCTTCGCGAACCCCGAGGATGCGCTGAGGCACGGAGGCCCCCAGTACTGCCGGGAGGACCACGACGTGGAACGCTGCCTCAGGCAAGTACTGCTGGGCCTGAGCCTGCCCTCTCTGCACAGGGGGGCGCGGGGGGCATTGGGGGGCTGAGGCCTCGGCCTTCCTGACTCCCCCACACACACACCCCAGGACTGTTCTGCTTTACTCGTTGATTTTATTTCTAATTGTGGAAAGTAACAGGCTGATGGCTCGGGATCCCAGGTCAGAGAAGGAGGTTCTGTGAACAGGCAGGCTCTGTGTCCCCTCCCCCCAGCTCTGCTAACTCCCAAAGGATCTCCCACTGGTCTGTCCGGTGCCCGCTGTCACCACCGCGGCGGTCGGTAGGGGACCATTCACAGTGCGACGCCGGCCCATCCGTGATCACTCTGTGGAGGGGGGGGGCTCTGGGCTCCCGGCTGAGTCCCTGTGATGGGCATGTACTTACTCTTCCTCTTGGGAACAGAACCCCTCGTTGGCCTCTGTCCGTACATGCGAGCAAACTACAGGTGCAATCACATGGTAAGAGACAGTGCCCGGCCGGCGTGGCTCAGTGGCTGAGCATCGACCTGTGAACCAGGAAGAGGTCAGGGTTCCGTGCCCAGTCAGGGCACATGACAGACTGCGGGCTCCATCCCCAGTGGGGGGCGTGCAGGAGGCAGCCGATCCATGATTCTCTCTCATCACTGAGGTTTCTATCTCCCTTTCCTCTTCTCTTTGAAATCAACAAAATATAGTACAGCCACAACCGGTTTGGCTCAGTGGATAGAGCGTCAGCCTATGGACTGAAGGGTCCCAGATTCGATTCCGGTCAAGGGCATGGACCTTGGTTGCAGGCACATCCCCAATGGGGGGCGTGCAGGAGGCGGCTGATGGATGTCTCTCTCATGAATGTTTCTAGCTCTCTATCCCTCTCCCTTCCTCTCTGTAAAAATCAATAAAATATATATATAATATAGGTATATATAGAGAGACAAACACACTGCCAAGCACTAGGTGAAAATTTATGCTACATCTTAAAAAAAAAAATTAAGCCACATCTTGGTTTCGTTTTGCGGTTCTTTTCCTCTGAGTGAAGTTGAACATCCTTTCCTATGCTTAGTGCCCCCAGTCACTCAAAAATGATTTTTCTTATAAAAATCGGAACTACCATTGCCGACAATGTGGGTAATGACAGTACCTGGCGGGGTGGTGGGGAGGAGGGCGTGGGAGGGAAGCCACCCATGATTCTGACCACTGTTAACTTTGTCTTCTATCTCTTCTTTGTCTTCTAGGTCTAACTCTTTTTCATAAAATTCGGGCATGCGCCGTATACCTAATGGGGAGGAGGGTGGTTCTGCTGTTTTCCAGTTAACATTATTTCATGAGCATTTCAAAGCCAGGAAATAGTACTCAGAAATGTTTCTTTAAAAAAAAAAAATGGCTGTGTGAAAACCCCATCAGAGACCACGGGTTAGGGATCACTTTCCTGTCACCCATCTCAGTGTTGGATTTCTGGACAGCTTCCCCGGGGAGCTGGAGTGAGGGGTGCCCCTCCCGGGGTGGGGGTTGCCAGCGGGGTTCCTTGGAGCCGTGGGGAGGATGGGGAGAAGCCGCACACAGCGTTCCTGCGTCACCGGCAGAGGCGGGAGGGACACGGTGGGGCAAGAGAGAATTTTCTCAACAGCAAGTCTGTTTCTTATTTTCTGACCGTTTTCCTGGCCGGGGAACAAGCATACATACTTGTGGCTTGAAAACAACAGAAACGCGTGACGTAAGACGCGGAATTCTTTGCTCTTTCGCCTTTGCTGGTGCAGCTACGGTTCGTGGCGCTTCGTATGGATCCGTCACCCAGTCAACACTTAATGAGCACCTACTGTGTGCAGGGACCCTCGGCGGAGACCTGGTTGTACTTCCGTGAATAGAAGCCTTTCCCATACTCCAATCCGCCCTGGGCACCCCCCTCCCACCCGCACCCGTGGTTGGTGGGACCCCGGGCAGCAGCTGCCAAGGCGGGGTAGCCCGTGCCGGCTCCCAGCAGCCGCGAAGGAGATGTGTGCTTCTCCAGAACTCGGGGGTCTGGGTAGCCCCATCTGCTTGTGGCGCCGGAGGATCACCCGGCTCCCAGGCGCTTGGTGATGTTGGCTGGCCAGAACCAGGCCGGCGAGAGAGACATCCCCACCTGCCCATCCAGGTCCTCCTGGCCAAGATCACCCGCCCCCGGCAGTAGTGCTGGGGGAGACGTGCTCCGGCACCTTTTGAGCACCTCTTCCGTCGTGATGGTCTCTATCCAGTGATTATTGGGGACCTGCCAGGCCAGCGCTGGGGTCCTGGGCCCCTGCCCCCTCCACCCTGCCCCCTCACTTCACATAAATAACACCGCGGAGCCCTGAGGGCTCGGAGCTCAGAGCCGCATCCTGTGGCCCCTCCCGGGGAACTGGCTGGAGCGGGTTCCTGAAAGGAAGACGCCCCGGAGGTGAACCGGGTTAAACATTAGACCGGCCTTCACGGGCACAGGAAGGCCCTGGGGTCCCGGTTCTCCCCAGTCCCCGGCAGTGCAGTGTGTGCGTGTTGGGAAGTTCTGAGTGGTGGGGAGGCTGCAGGGAGGGGGTGCCTGAGGGGTCCCAGAGAAGGAAGACAGGCAGACGCCCGACAAGCTTTGCGCTGTCCTGACTTTGGGGTGTGCAGACCTAAGCCACGAACTGCTTTGCCAGGAGGCTGGGCCCCCCAATCCCACCCACCGCCTTGCTTTTGGGGGTGATGAGCCGAGGCCCAGGGAGGGAGCGGGCTCCCGGCCCCAGCCCTCCTCCCGGCCCCCCCGTCCACGGCTCCAGCCAACGCTTGTTCATTTGGCCAAGGTGGCTGAGGGCCGGCAGAAGTCTGGCGAAACCCGGAGAGGGTGTGGGATGAGCTTTAACACGCGGGTCTGAGACAGGACGGGCGGTGGGGACCATGGGGCTGAGGGGGCAGCTGGCTTGGGCCCTCCTTCCTGCTCAGCGGCAGGCGCTGCACGGGCTCCGGCCGCTTGGCCCTGCCCGCACCTTCCAGGAGGGACCGCCGTCTGCAGAGGAGGAAGAGGCTCAAAGGCCACGCGATCAGGCCGCCCGCCCTGGCGCCCAGGCTGGCACGGCTCTGCCCCTGAGGCCAGCCCTCCGCCCGAGGTGCCCGGACTCTGCCCTGCCCCTGCCTTTACCGCTCGGCAGCCTTCTGTGGCCTCAAACCTGCATTCAGGGGAATCGCCAGCGGGGTTGGGGGGCAGGAGAGGGGGACCTGCTGGGGCCGCCAGCGTCTCCCCTGGTGGGTAGCGAGGTCTCCCCTGCCCACCCAGCACTGTCACCGGTGCGGGAGGTGCAGCCGGTGCTGCAGGAGGCCTTCCTGCAAGTTGAGTCTCGCGGGGACTGGCCTGGAGTGACAGGTTTTGCCCGAGCGGCCCTGGTACGTGACTCTGGCCGCGTCTCCGTTTCCTGGCATCCTCCCCAATTTTCCCTCGTCTCCATCTTTGGCACCAAGGCTGTGGTTTGAGGCAAACCAGAGGGAGGAGGAGGGAGGAGGAGAGAGGAGGGAGGAGCAGGCCACCCGAGGGGTAAGGGGCTGGGACCCAGCCTCAGGCTTTCTCAGCTCCCAGCCCCCCTCCTTCCTCACCTTGGCCTCTGAGCCTTCCAGGCCCATTGCCGGTGCCAGGAGTGGGGGTCAGCACCCCCGGCATGGCTTCCCCCCTTCTCCCTCTCCCCCACCTCAGTCCCACTGGGCAGAGCAGGGCCCAAGCCTCCATGACCGGCTCCCTCCCTTCCCTTCCCCTCACCTGTTCTTGGGGTTTGGCCACCTCTTCTCTCAGCTGCTTTCCACAGAAAGACTGGCTGGGGACCCTAAATAGACACTTTAAGGCAGCGGTTCTCAACCTGTGGATCGAGACCCCTTTGGGGGTCAAACGACCCTTTCACAGGGGTCGCCTAAGACCATCAGAAAATGCAGATATTTGCATCACGATGCATCACAGTAGCAACATTTCATGGTTGGGGGTCACCACCCCATGAGGGACTGTATGCAAGGGTCGCGGCCTTAGGAAGGTTGAGAACCGCTGCTTTAAAGGAAACCGAACGAGTGGGTTTCGGGTGCTGGTGGCGATTCCCCTGTCGCTTTCAGAGACCCAGGCGGACGGACACGTCTCCTTAGAGCAGGTGTCCGAGAGCCGGCCGGGCCTGGCCTGGGGCAGGGCCTGCAGCTGAGCGGCCCTAACACCGGCCTGGGGGCGCATCGAGGAGGAGGAGGAGGAGGAGGAGGAGGCAGGCAGGGGGAGAGGACGATGCCGCTGGGGAAAGGGTCGGCGGAGGAGGGAGAAGAGCAGGACCCGCGAGAGAGGGGCGGCTCCGGGACAGAAGCCCCGGCGGTCTGCGGGGGGGCAGGGCTGGGGTCAGGCACTGGGCGTCGCTCACGGCAGGGTCGTGGAGTCAGGCTGACTCAGCGCACACAGCCCACGTGACGGCCGTACTCATGCGGGTGGCATCATCGCGTGGGCAGGCGCGCCACATGCTGGGACAGACGCACTGACGTCATCTGAGATGGGTTTTCCCCGGGTGTCGTCCCTCTGGGAGCCTGGGGGGCGGGTGTCGCCTCGCAGCCCTGCCCCAGCGGGTGGGGCGGTTTTACAGGCGCTCAGCCTCCTGCCCGTAACTCACAGGAGCGTGAGGGACTCGGGGCGGCCGGTCCTGGTCCCCCTCCCCCTCCTTCCCGCAGCCAGGATGCTGCAGGTCTCCTCTCTGGCCCAGCAGGCCGCGTCCCCACCCCTCGCTCGGCCACCGGAGGCTGGTTTTCTGGTGGCTTGTCCTGTGCTCGGGGTTCCAGAGAAGCAGATCGGAGAGACTGGCAGGGACGGGGTCCTGGGGAGCCCCAGGCTTGGAAAGAACCCGCCCCCCCCCAGCCCCCCGCCAGGCTCGGCCTGTTCACAGGGCTGCTGCTTCAGCCGCCCCAGGCACCAGCTCGGGGGTCGCCGCTCGCTTCTGGGGCAACTCTTGTCTGGCCACGACTGGACCTGAGTCGGTGGCCAGGTCCCAGCGTCGGCTGCCGCCCGGCTCACCGCACCCCCTCTTTCCCTCCCCACCCCCCCAGAGCCCACCGGAACGACATGGAGACCATCTACCCGTTCCTGTTCCTGGGCCTGGTCTACTCCTTCCTGCAGCCCAACCCCTTCGTGGCCCGGATGCACTTCCTGCTCGTCTTCCTGGGCCGCGTGGTGCACACGGTGGCGTACCTGGGCAAGCTGCGCGCGCCCATCCGCTCCCTGGCCTACACGCTGGCCCAGCTGCCCTGCGCCTCCATGGCCCTGCAGATCGTCTGGGAAGCAGCCCGCCACCTGTGAGCCCGGGCCTCCCTTCGCGGTTGGGATCAGCCCCCCGGGACCCGCTGTCCTGGCCCCGTGGCCTGTGTGTGCCCGTGGACGCCTGGGTGACGTGGCCGCTGGGAACCGTTGGGAGGTGGCTGTCAAGACCGACGGACAGCAGCTCAGCCCGCGTGGCTCAGGGATGGAGCATCCACCTCTGAACCAGGAGGTCGCGGTTCGATTCCCCGATGAGGGCATGCGCCCGGGTTGCTGGTTCAATCCCCCGTGGGGGACATGCAGGAGGCAGCCCATCGATGATTCTCTCTCATCCCTGATGTTTCACTCCCTCTCCCTTCCTCTCTGCAATCAATAAAAATGTGTTTTTTTAAAAAAGATCGATTGCCAAAACTGGTGTGTCTCAGTGGATAGAGCGTCGGCCTGCAGACTGAAAGGTTCCGGTCAAGGGCATGTACCTGGGTTGCGGGCACATCCCCAGTGTGGGGCGTGCAGGAAGCGGCTGATCGATGTCTCTCTCATCGAGGTTTCTAACTCTCTATCCCTACCCCTTCCTCTCTGTAAAATGTCAGTAAGATGTTTTTTAAAAATAATAAAAATAAAATAAATAAAAAAGATCAACAGACAGTCCATCCTTCCACTTGAGTGACCGCTCAGAAGACACTGCAGCCTCGAAGTGGCAGCTCAGTGCCTAACCTCAGGCCCTCGGGGTGCAGAGCTATGGTAACCCCGGTCTTCTCAGACCCTCCCAGAGGTTCTGGTTCGGCCCGTCTGGAGGGGAACCTGCGCACCTGCATTTTTAGGAGCAACGCCCCGAGTCCCACCTTGGTCAGGCCTGGGAACCCCGCCCGTTCCCTCCAGAGGCCCAGGGTGTGTCTGCCGTTTCTCTCCAGGGGGCGCGTGGTGAGGTGGGTGGGGGTTGTGCTCCTTCGTGCCCTGTGCTCCCCGCCTTCCTTTGCCACATCCTCCCTGGAGCAGGTGCCGGTGGGGGGCCATGGTAAGGTTGGCCTCCTCTTCCTGAGGCTGCGGCCGCTCCTCAGGGCTGTTAGCCAGGACGATGGGCTTGGAGTGACCAGCCTCTTAAAGGGACTTTCTGGTCCCTCGGTCTCTGCAAGGTTTGAAAATTGCAAGTGTGTCCCCCGAGGGGAATGATGGGTCTCTCCCAGGCTCTTGTCCTGGGACATGGGTGAGCCTGTTCTAACCACTGCGCCCCTCGGCCTCACTTTCCCTAATTCCCTCCCAGCCCTGCCCTTGTCTCCGCACCTGGGAAGCCTCTCTCTGCACCATGTCCACCGCCCACTGCTCTGCAGCCTCTGAACTCCCCCCGGGGGCTGATGGAGTGGGGGTGCCTCCTGGGGCACCCTGGGGGCTCCGGGGACTCCAGGCCTCACTGGAAACCCCCGTGAGCCCCCACCTCACAGCGCCAGGACCGCAGAGCCAGCAGCGGGTAACGCTGCCCCCTGGTGGTGAGAGGAGCCTGCGCTCTTGATCCACAGCGGCCTTTTGGAAACAGGAGGGGCACAATCACGTTCAGAGTGCCTGCTGTTTGCTCTGACTGCCCACCAGGGGCCTGGAGGGCGGGGGAGAGGCGGGGAGGGGCAGGCCCCGGATGCTGTCCAGGGGCCGGTGGCAGGTGCTGAGTGACCTTTCCCTGTCCTGTCCCTGGCAGACTCCGCCCTGTAGGATAGGACACGGCTGGCCGGAGCTCCTGGGAGCTGCTGTGGACACGGGACCCAGGAGACAGCCGGTCTCCCGGCAACGGCTAGTGAGCTCAGGTAGGGGACCCTGAGGTAGCCACACTGGGCCACCCTCCGAGGCCAGCGTGGGCCCTGGTACCCTAGGAGCCAGGTGCTCACCCGAGAGGGGACCCTGAGGCCACGTCTGCTGACCGTGGGCACCGGTGAGTTCTGGCCTCACCCCTTCCTCTGCATCACCTGCTCCGGCCAGACTCGAGCCGACCCTCTGGGGCGGCCTCCTCCCGCCCGACCCGGGGTCAGAGGTGACAGGAGGTGGAGGGAGGCCGCTGGGCTGCAGCCCTGAGCTGAGACAAGGACTTGGGGCTGAGCCCAGGCCTGCGAGGCTGGAGCCGCCCCCGTGGGGCCTGGGAGGCTGGGGGCAGCTTCTCCGGGCCGAGACCACCCACAATCGCAGGTCCCTGAGAAAATCACCGTTCACCTCAGGGCTTATAGCTCTCCAGACCCTCCCACCCTGCCTAGTGAATCTATACACGTGCATGCTCTACGCAGTGTGCATGCTGTATTTACATATGTGCCTATGACGTACTCGCATGGTTACCCTGTTTGTGTTAAGACGTGTATACATGGCTGGGCCGGTGCATCTCCTACAGAGAGAGGCTGAGGGAGGTCTCGCCCGCCCAGCTGCTCCCTGGAGGTCCTGCGCGTGGCACCTGGGCCACCAAGGTTGCGCCTCTACATAGCGGTGCCACCCGGGCCTTGGAGAAGCTTCCCTCTGTAAAGCCTGATGAGGAAAATAAGAGAGTTTTCCTTTCCACGTGCCCATACAAAGTCGGGACCTCTGCTATGGCTGCCGACCTGGCCGGGACTTCCCTGCGGTGTTTGCGAGGTTGACGCTGGAGGGTAACCCTCCTGAGACTGCGTCCTCACCGGCAGGGAGGGGGTGAGCCGGAAGGTCCCTGCTGCAGGGACAGGGGAGGGAGGGAGTGTCTGCAGA
>PVJN01015154.1:15605-32393 GCA_004026805.1 Lasiurus borealis | reverse complement strand
AAACGCAGAGGCTGTGGCTCTGATTGGCAGGTATCGGGAGCAGAGGCTTCCTCTCCTCTGCAGAGGGTCTGGGGTTCATGGGCGGAACGGGGCCCACCTCCAGGTGGCACCCCCAAGCGCCAGGCCCCCCACCCGGGTTAGTTTTCTGTGCCGGGTTACAGGTGGCCACAAACACAGTGGCTTAAGGCAAACACCATGATGACCTTCCGGTTTCTGAGGGTCCTCTGCCTGGGGCCTCACAAGGCTGAGGTCTCCCTGGAGACCTCAGGGTCCCCTTCCGAGCCCATTCTGCCAGGTGGGGGGCAGAACTCAGTGTCAGACTGAGGGCTCGGCTGCCAGACTCCACCCCGCCCGCAGCGGGCACCCCGCCGGCAGCACGCTGTGTTCCTTCAGCACCGGCAGGAGAGCATCGGAAGGAAACACCTGAAGCTGCTGTTAGGGTCTCACCTGGTCAAGTCAGGTCCACCCAGCGTCTGCTCCCTCTGGATTCGAAGTCAACTGATTAGGGACCTTAATGACATCCGCTCTGTCCCTTCATCTTTACCAGGTTCTCTTGAGCCCCTGAGCCACGGGGGGCGGGGGTCCTCCCGGGACAGTGGGTGTTTTGACTTCCTCAGACTCCTCCCACCATAAACACCGAGGCCCCCCGTTTATGGCAGGGGGAGGGGGGCGTGCCAGCAGCCCTGGCAGCCGCTTAGGTTTTTGTCCCCATTTGCAGAGCAGGAGGCCCCAGGCCAGGGAAGCGCCCCGCCCCAGGGAAAACTCGGGTCTTCGTGTCTCAAGTTTGGGGTTCCCCAAGAGCCAGGCTGCCTTTCTTCCCATTTATCTCTCTCAACTCAAGTCTCTGCATTTCAAGCAAAAAGGGGAAAAGCAGCCGAAACCGGTGTGGCTCCGTGGATAGAGCATCAGCCTGCGGACTGAAGGGTCACAGGTTCCGTTCCGGTCGGGGGCATGTGCCTTGGTTGTGGGCACATCTCCAGTGGGGGGCGTGCAGGAGGCAGCTGATCGATGTCTCTCTCTCATCGATGTTGCTAACTCTCTATCCTTCTCCTTTCCTCTCTGTAAAAAGTCAATAAAAAAAAAAGGAGGAGCATAAACACACAGCACCCTCTCCCAAACCCCCAAGCACAAGGCAGCAGAGGGGGGCTCCCGAGTCCCCATGCCCTGGCCGGGCCGTGGTGCCTGCCCCTCCTGGAAAATTACACCCCGCCCGGTGCCTGCCGGGAAGCTCCCCAGCCTGTAATTAGGGCCGCCGTGCGGACAGCAGTGTTTGCATATATTTTCTCTTACGGGGGAGCCCCCACCCCCACCCCGCAGCGCCCCGGGGCCACATGTGTCAACAATTAAGCGGGTTTGTTTTTTCTAGAGCGCTGGGGAGGAAATGACACGGGCATCCCAGCGCCCCACGGCCGGGCACCGCCTCTGTGGGAACCGGCCCCCGGCTCTTTCCGAAGCCGCCTTCTGGGGGGACCAGCCTCCCAGGCCTCCACCGGAGCTCCCACCCACCCACCCACCCGGGGGGACCCCCTCCCTGCTGCAGGCCGGCCGCCTCCACCCAGCTGTGCTTCCCGGCACATCCCTCTGGGCTGCAAATAGCAAGATGGGATGTGCCTCCCTCTGCACCCCTGGCTTGGCCGTGACTGAGGGTGCCTGTCCCCTCGTGCCCCCGGATTGGTGCTCAGACACTCTCTTTGGCGGGCCCTGGGTGCTGGCCCTTTTCTGGGCCACCCCCGGGGGGCCCCAGCTCTTGTCCGGGCGGAGGGACAGGCCAGTATCTTCCAGAGACGTCTCCCTGCAGGTCTCCCCTCCAAAGTGACTTCCTTCCCGGTGCCTCTGTCCGCCCCTAGCCTCTGGCCTCTACCCGCTCTGTCAGCCCATCATCCCGTCGCCAGCCCACGTCCCCTGTGTGTCCCGCACACCACCCAGACCTGCCTATTCTGCTCCCAGCTGGCTCTACCTACTGCCCCCGCCGCCTGGACATCTGCCCCGGCCTCCGCGCACACAGCTTCCTCCCCACACAACCGCCCCCCTCCGTGGCTCCCCCAGGGCCTTCCCATCCGTGTCTCCTTGGCCAGAAGCACTGTCTTCCCTCTCCTCTTTGTTTAAGGAACTCTTCTTCATCCTTCACCCGGACACCTCCTCCGGGAAGCCTGCCTGGGTTGCCTTAGACGAAGTTGGGGGCCACAGAAACCCTCGGGGCATCAGTGGGGTCCAGGGCGGGCCTCACCCTCCTGTCTGTCCCACTCCCCTCCCCTTTGGGCTCTGCAGGCCAAGGAGACGGCATCCGGGAGCGGCGGACAGGGCAGAGCTGGGCCCTGCAGGCCGGACCCCACGGCCTCGCTGCCCGCATCTGCCCGCCCACAGCCTTTGGGGGCTTAAGCCATTTTTTATTTCTTAACAACAAAAGCTATTTGGTTTCAATACACAAAGTAAATGAGGTCCTTGCTGAGCTCCTGTTCACCGTCGGCCCCGCCCCTGCCAGGGTCCCGGGCGAAGTCTCAGGTCGGGGGGCGGCCGGGGCCGGGGGGCTGGGCTGGCTCCGGCGTCTCCGCAGCCTCTCGGGCCCGGGGTCCGGGCGGAGGGAAGGGCCGGGCGAGCCGGACGGGAGCCGGACACTGTCCTCCTCGGCGTCCCCCGGGGGCAGCGGTCCGGGGCTCAGTTCACGGTGGGCACCTGGCTGTGGTGCAGGCTGAACTCCTTGGCCTTGAGGCGGAGGCTGGCGATGCTGTTGGCCATGTTGACCCCCGGGGCGGCCGGGCTCGAGCCTCCGGGGCTGTAGGGCGGCACTGTGCTGGGGGCCACAGAGGACAGGACCCTGTGCTGTGGCTCTCCGTCCGGGCCCCGCCCCGGCCCTCCTGCCCGCCCTCCTCAGTACCCTCCCCTGGGGGTGCCCTCCCCGGGGGGCGGGGTGACGGGGCTGCAGAGGTGCCCACGGCCACCAGCCCGGGGCCCGAGCCGCCTGGGGATGGTGGGGACTTCTCGCTGGACCAGGAGCTTCCGGAGAGCAGGGCCTGGGTCCCTCCACCCCGGTGCGGGCACGGGCTGTGCGCAGAGGACGGGGTGAGTGCGCCCACGCCCGGGTGTGGGTGCCTCTCAGGGAGTCAGGGGGGCCTGGCCAGCAGGGAGACAGGCCGGCATCACCAGGCCTCACTGTGTCCACCAGGACCCGGGCCACAGCTGACTGCTGGGCTCCCCTCCACAAGGCCTCCAGCAGAGCCGCTCACAGACGAAGGGGCGGGTGGCGCCCCCTGGAGTTGTGGGGAACAAACCCAGCTCCCCGGCCCCCTTCCTCTCCTGTCTCCCCTGCCGCCTCAGAGCCTTTTTCTGGGGGTGACCAGGGAGAAGTGCCCCAGAACTTGGCCCTGGACCCCAGCCTGGCCCCCAGGACCCCAGCCAGGCCCCCAGGACAGGGAGGCCCTGGTCCCAGTCCTCCAGCCTCCGTTCCTGGCCGGGAGGGTGGACACAGGGTGAGGGGCTCTCGCACCTCGAAATCCCGCGGGATTCCGGCTGCCTGAGAGCGACACGGGTTCCTCCCTCCCTCCAGACAGGTCTCTCCCTTCCGCACATCTGTGTGCACATGCATACACGTGTCTTGCCCTTCTGCACATCCGTGTGCACATGCATACATGTGTCTCGCCCTTCCGCACACCCATGTGCACATGGATACATATGTCTTGCCCTCCCGCACATCCGTGTGCACATGGATACACGTGCACATGCACACTCCTGCGCACCCCCAGGCACACGTGTGCCCTCCCAGCCGTGCACACACACACACTGATGTGGAAATGCACACCCTCCTGTGCACACATGCTCACGCTCACGCAGCACACGCATGCTCCTACGGAACCCCCGGGTGCACCCCTGAGAGCACGCGTCACACACCTGCCCACCTCCCCCTCGGTGTGTCCCCGCTGCGGGGGATGCCAGAAGGAGGCTGGGCCCTCACACGCCCGGGGGAAGGGGGCCGCCCTCACCTGTAGGGGGACGAGGCCGTCCAGGAGAGATAGTCGGGGCTCAGGGCGGTGGGCCGGGGGGCCACGGGCTGCTCGACGGCGGCCTCCTGGCTGTAGGGCTTGAGCAGCGAGGCGGAGCGGCTGGCCAGCATGGCCCGCTCGTTCCGGCGGAACTTGGCCCGGCGGTTCTGGAACCAGACCTGGGGGGGGGGGAGTGGGGGAGTGGGGGAGGAAAGGGGAGCGGGTGCAGTGGCTGTGCAGGGAACCAGGTCCTTTCGGACCCAGCGTGCGCCCGCTCTGCTACCCGCCCCCGACGGGCAGCTTCCCCGCTCCGTGCCTCGGTGTCCCCATCTGGAAAGCGGGGGCGCTGGGCCATGCCTGCCGCTGGGTTAGCGTGAGCCGGAGAACGGGCGCGGGAATGAATGGAGGACGTGGCTGCAGGGAGGTTATCAGGAGAGGTGCCTGCTGAGCGCTCAGCTCGGAGCCGCCCGCTGTGAACACTGAACACTTTAAAACGACTTGGTCAGCCAAAACCAGTGTGGCTCAGGGGATAGAGCGTTTGGCCTGCGGACTGAAAGGCCCCGGGTTCGGTTCTGGTCAAGGGCACATGCCTTGGTTGCGGGCACATCTCCAGTGGGGGGCGTGCAGGAGGCAACTGATCAATGTCTCTCTGTCATCGATGTTCCTAACTCTCTATCCCTCTCCCTCTCTCTGTAAAAATCAATAAAATATATTGTAAAAAAAATAATAATAAAAGACTTGATCGAACCCCTTTGGGGCAGGCACTGCTCGAAGCCCTTTACCAATGCAGCCACCCCTTTCACTCTCAGGAGAGCCCTATGAAAGACACCCGCACAATCCCGTTTCGCAGGGAGGCACAGAGAGGTTAAGCAACCTGCCCTGGGTCACACAGCTGGTAAGGGGCGGGGCTGGGATGGGAACCTCAGGCTCCGGCCTCACCTCGGCAGCCCCTCCCCCGGAGAGAAGGGCTCCCCCCCATCCCCAGGGTGGCCGGGCCGGCATCGCTCACCTGCACGCGGGCCTCGCTGAGGTTGACGCGCCGGGCCAGCTCCTCGCGCACGAAGGCGTCGGGGTAGTGCGTGCGCTCGAACACGCGCTCCAGCGCCTGCAGCTGGCTGCTGTTGAACGTGGTGCGGTTCCGGCGCTGCTTCTTCTTCCGCTTGGCGGCGCCGCGCCCGGGGCTGGGACACTCGCCTGCGGAGGACGGGCAGCGGGTCGGGCGGGGGCCGAGGGAAGCTGGCCCCTCGGGGCTGTGGCTCTCAGCGGAGGGCGGTCTGGCCCCCGGGGACACCTGGCAGCGTCCGGAGACGGTTTGGAGGGTCCGACCGGGTGGCACCGTCAGGCTGGGGTGCCGCCCCCCCAAACCGCACCGCCGGCCTCGCTGTCCGCAGGGCTGGCCCCGCTGTGGCCGCGGCGGCGGGATCGGCGTTCGGGGCTTTGCTCGTGGGAAGTGCTGCTTGCGAACACGGGACACGCACAGGGTGGGGGTGGGGGTCGGTGGGGCTGCAGGGCTGTGGGGGGGGGAGCAGGGCGAGACCAGCGAGCCGCCTCCCTTCCTGGACGGCTCAGGCTTCACTCCCCGCCCCGTCCCTCCGAGCACAGGCGCCGACGGACGGACGGACGGACGGAATGCCCCCTCCCCGGTGCCCCCCTCCAGCGGGAGGAAACCCTAAACCGAAGCAGCAAGGGCCCGAGTGCTGAAAACGGGGTGATGAGCAATAGGCCACGCGGGACGGGAGCTTCCGGAACTTTTGCAGAGCCCGCGTCCGCGCCCCTCCGGGCTCGGGCACCGGCCCAGCGCGGGCGGGACGGCGGCCAGAAAAGGAGGCTTTTTTCGGGAAGTTCCAGAGCAATCTGCAAACGGGGGGCGTTGGAATGAGGGCCGTTCTGTGGCGCCTGCCCGCTCTTTCACCAAACGGTGCAGTGACATGGAGCGGCCACTCTCACCCCAAAGCATGCACTGCCCCCCTCTTCCAGCCCCAGCTGCACCCACCGCACCCGCTGGCCTCCACAGCAGCAGACCAGCCCTCCTGGGTTCCTTCCCGGGCATTCAGAGGGGTGCGCCCCAAAACAACTGGTGTGGGCAGGATCCACCCACTGAAACCCCCCACCCCAGCCACCCATTTCACATGCGGAGAAACTGAGGCCGGGGGCGGGCCCAGGGCCCCGCCACTGGGCCAGGAATCCTTGTCCCTGGGGGGGCTCAGCCCAGCTCCAGGGGGCTCCCCCTCATCGCCTCCCTGTCACACTCGTGGTCCCCGCTCTGGGAGACGCCACGGGGTGGGGGACCCAGCTCCCCATCTTAGCCCCTGAGAAGGGTGCACCAGGCACGTTTTCAGAAAAGAACACATTATTTTGCTTTTTACATTTTTGACCGAGGGATTGATTTTAGAGCGAGTGGAAGGGGTGGAGAGAGAGAGAGAGAGAAACGCGGGTTTTGCTGTTCTACTGGCCTGTGCGTTCATTGGTTGATTTCTGACCGGGGACTGAACCTACCGCCTGGGTGTATCCGGACGATGCTCTGCCCGGCCAGGGCGGGCACCTCTTTGTTTGAAAGCTGCGGTTCTCAACCTGTGGGTCTCGACCCCTTTGGGGGTCAAAAGACCCTTTCACAGGGGTCGCCTAAGACCATTGGAAAACACAGATATTTACATTATAATTCATAACAATAGCAAAATTACAGTGATGAAGTAGCAACGGAAATAATTTCATGGTTGGGGGTCACCACCCCATAAGGAGCTGTATGAAAGGGTTTCGGCCTTAGGAAGGTTGAGAACCACTGTTTGGGGAAGGCCTCACGCTGGGAGCCTTGAGGGACAGTGGCTTCCCCGAGTCACACCAGGTCCGTGTCCAGAGCAGAGCAAGTGCCCTTGGCACCACAGTTCGCATGGGAGCGCGTGGGGCGTGGAGGCCAGGCCCTCCCGCGTCGCCCGAGCCCACGGGTGGGGGAAAAGGAGGTGAGAGTCCCCGCAGAAAGCGGAGGAGAGGCGGGCCAGGCCGAGGACGGTCCAGGCAGCGCCTCAGAGGTGACCCAGCACTCGAACCCAGAGCTCTGGACTCCGCCGGGGCGGCTCACCTCCTGAGAAACACTCAGGGGCGGGGGGGGCGGGGGCGGGCGTGTCCCTGGCTCCCGGCATTCGGAAAAGAAACAAACACGCTCTCAGCCTCAGGCTCCGAGCACCCCCAGGCTGGCTGGGGCCACGCCGGGCTGGGCCCAGAGTTCCCTCGCGTCCGGTAAAAGTTCCACTTTCCTCTGGGGTTAAAAACAACGGCCCAGCCAGGACCGGTT
Organism: Lasiurus borealis; assembly: GCA_004026805.1. Taxonomy (NCBI): domain Eukaryota; kingdom Metazoa; phylum Chordata; class Mammalia; order Chiroptera; family Vespertilionidae; genus Lasiurus; species Lasiurus borealis. Next base: position 25,127 of record PVJN01015154.1, on the reverse strand, counting down.
TGGCTGAGTGGATAGAGCGTCGGCCTGCGGACTGTAGGGTCTCAGGTTCGATTCCGGTCGGGGGCATGTATCCTGGTTGTGGCACATCCCCAGTAGAGGATGTATAGGAGCTGATCAATGTCTCTTTCATCGATGTTTCTAAGTCTCTATCCCTCCTCCCCCTTCCTCTCTGTAAAAAAATCAATAAAATATATTTAAAAATAAATAACGGCCCAAACCGCATGCCCGGGCCCTGGCGGTTCAGATGCTGCTGCTAGCGGCTGGATCGGGGCAGGGAGAGGCGTTCAGGGCCAGGGGAGGCCTGCCACGCTCTCCCCCCGAAAACCCCAATTACTCCGTCCCCGATTATGTTACAACGGAAAAAAAAAAATTAAAAAAAGGACCGGGGCCCCGTCGCCTGCCATGAAATTATTTCACACGTCCCACGCATGCGGCTGACTGCGGGCCAGAGACGTTTAAGATCCCTGCTCTCGGGCACATGATCAAGTGTTCCCGGCCCCGCTCCCCGCACCCAGGGTTTTTCCTCTGCCGTGTAATTTAAGGGCCTAAATAGTCTGGAGGGAATTAGCGGCAAATTCTTCCCAAGACAAATAAACCCGCCTCTCGCCCGGCCTTTCTCAAGCTGCCGAGGGACCCTCTCTGTTTGTTTTTGCTTCAAATAGTCAGTTTGCGCCTGACCCCCGGGCCAGGGCGCGCTCCAACCCAAATAAATAACTTTTATTAATTAGCATTTATTCCGACCAAATCAGCAGCCTCCCTCACCCCCTCCCCCCCACCCCCGTGCGATCTCTGCCAGCACGTTCACAAAAATAAACAGCGGGTCCCCGAGACCTTGATGTGGATTTAACACATTAACACCGGCGGGTGGGGGGTGAGGGGTGTGAGGGAGACCGGGGCTTGGGAGCTGCAGAACGTGCAGGCTGGAAGGTCTGAGGAAGGAAGCAGAGGAGTGGAGGGGGGGGCTGGGGAGCCAGCAAAGGCTTCGCGCCCCCTCCCCCCACTCCCCACGTCTCCTGGGAGAGATTTGGGTTCCTCTGAAGGGGCCCTGGGAGCAGCGCTCAGACAGGAATCCTGCAAAATGCATCCTCCACCACTGCCCGAGCATCTCTGAGGACCCAGCGCTACTCGGGGTGACGGGAGGGGGGCCCTCCCACCTCCCCTCAGGGGCGCCGGGGGGGCCCAGTTTCGGCAGAGCGGCGGGGGGAGGAGCCTGTAACCCTGCCGGCCTCAGGAATCCACTGAAGGAAGGCAGTAACTTTTGATCCTCGTAACAGCTCTGAATGGGGGGACTTTTAGGCCCATTTCACGGATGTGGAAACTGAGGCACGGAGGCAAAGCCACACGGCCAGGCCAGGCAGAGCAGCACAGCTCCAGGTCTTACTGACTGCGGTGCAGGAAGCGGGCCCTAAGTGGTACCCCCTACCCCAACCCAACCCCCATCCCCCCACGCCATCCTCATGCAGGGTCTTGGGGTGTCGGGAGCAAGCAAGAGGAGGGATGCTGCCAGCACAGAAGCATTTCTGGAGCTGGGGTACCTGCTAGCATGCAGGCCAGGGGGCTTCCAGGAGGTGGCGGCGTGCGGGCTGCCCACCCTGTGACCTACGAGGGCAGGACCAAGGCAGGCCTGCCATGGAGGAGTGGGGTCAGCGTTTTGAAGGGAAGAAAGGAGGCGGGAGGGGGAGACACTGGCCCAGAGGGGCCCTGGAGGCTGCCCACCCACCAGAATCCCACGCACGGGGCTCGAGAGCCGGTTTCATCTCTGGCCAAGCTGACGTCCTGCCCAGCCCCTCGGGGGCCAGGGGCGGGGCGCAGAGGAGGGCTCTGGCCGCTGTGAACTCTGCACAGGCGGATTCCCGGCCTCCCCTCCCCGGAGGCCCCAGCCTCAGAGGAGCCTTGCAGTGACTGGCATCTTTGCCGGCAAACCCCAGGCCCTTTCCTTTCCCATCAATCCTCTCCCCCAGGAGCCACCTGCCACCTGGGTAAGGAGGGAGAAAGCGCCCTGGCCCCAGCCCAGCCCAGCCCTGGAGGCGTCCTTGTTGATCAGGACAAAAGGGTGGAGCCCTTCTCTCGAGGGCCCTTCCGGCTCTGCCACGGGAGGGAGCACCGGTTACCTGGGGGGCTTGGCCCGTCTCAGGGCTGCAGTCAGGGTTCACGCCCTCTGAACTCAGTGCTCAAGCCTTTCCAGGCCTTGCAACTACCCCCGCTCCCCAGCTTACCTTCAGGTCTCAGCTGATGTACCGCTTCCTCTAGGAAGCCTTCTCGGATTACACTCACACTCACTCACACTCACACACTCATACTCACACTCACACACATCCTCAAACACACACACACACATCCTCACACACACACACATCCTCACACACACACACACACATCCTCACACACACACACACACATACACACACACACTCACACACACACTCACATCCTCACACACACTGAAGGGTCCCAGATTTGATTCTGGTCAAGGGCATGTATCCTGGTTACGGGCACATCCCCATGGGGGGAGTATAGGAGGCAGCTGGTCGATGTCTCTCTCTCATCGATGTTTCTAGCTCTCTATCCCTCTCCCTTCCTTTCTGTAAAAAATCAATAAAATATATTAAAAAACAAAATCCTTCGGAACGGATAACTATATAAGTGTGGGCAGGCCTCCTTCCAGAAAACGAGCTGAAGCCTCCACGTGGCCCTCAAGAGGGCCAGAGGGTGGTGTAGACGTGGCACCCAAAGCAGCTACAGAGCAGAGGGTGGCTCAGACCTCACCAACACCAGACCCTCCTGGGCACCCCACCAAGAACGAGAAGAGATAACGCACAGGCTGGCAAAAGTATCCGCAAACCACCTACCGGGCCGGGCACCGGCATGCAGAAAGCAGGAGCGCTTAGCCACTCGCCAATAAACAGGCGAATATCGCAACTTACAGACCAGCCAAGGGTCCAAAGAAGCCTCTCTCCACAGGAAGTCCCTGCACGACCGGTGAGCACGTGAGGTGCTGCCCAGGGAGACGCAAATCAAAGCCCCCCGCCCCTCGAGGGACCCCCCTTCCCGCCACCAGGACGTCGAGAAGCAGAAGTCAGGGAGCGACAAATGTGGGCAAGAATGGGGGCGATCAGACCTGCTGACACCGCTGCTGGGGATGGACAGAGGGGGCGTCTCTTTGGAAAACCAAATGTTACACCCGGCGCGGCCCTGTGACCCAGCAATTCCGCTCCGAGGTACGCGCCCAGGAGGAGCGAAAGCATCTGTCCACACCGAACCCGTACACCAACGTGCGTGCCCACCAACGTGAATGGGTCTGTAGCATCTCACACAACGGGACATCAGTCAGCCCCGGAGCGCAGTAACACGCGGATCACGGGACAACGGAGAGAGCCTGGGACAGCCTGCTCCGTAGGACAGAAGTCCGCCTACCACAGGACCCCACTTACGGGAAGAGAGAGAACAGGCGGATCTATAGAAACAGGAGGTCAGCAATTGCCAGGGGCTGGGGGGATGGAGGGGCACGGGAGGGAGTTGAGGTGATGACTGATGATTAAAGGGGGCATGGTTTCTTTTGGGGGAAACGCGCTAAAATTTGGTTGTGGCGATGGTTGTACAACCGAATATACTCAAAATCGCTGAACTGTGCACTTTAAGTGGGTGAACTGTATGGTATGTGAATTATAGTTCAATAAAGCTGTTATAAAACACACACACACACACACACAAACATACAGGAGGCTGGCGTGGCTCAGGGCTTGAGCATCGATTGACCTCTGAACCAGGAGGTCATGGCTCAGTTCCAGGTCAGGGCACATGCCCGGGTTGCTGGCTTGATCCCCAGTAGGGGGTGTAGAGGAGGCAGCCGATCAATGATTCTCTCTCATCATTGATGTTTTTCTCTCTCTCTCTTCCTCTCTGAAATCAATAAAAATATGTTTTTTAAAAAACCACACACACTACAGACACACACACACACACAGAAAAGGGAGAGAGGTCAGAGAGAGACATGGGGTTGGCAGAGGATGGAGTGAAGGAAACCGCTGAGTGCTTGAGGGACACAGGGAGGGGAGGACAGAGTGGGAGATGGGGGGTAAGGCTCAACAGTTTTTGCCCAGGAGTCTTTGAAAAATGGGGTCATTGGCCCGAGGGGGGACAGGGGCGAAGCTACTGCACAGGGAGCAGGTGTCCTATTCTCAGGCACAAACAAGGGCCGGGAGGTCAAAGGCCACCCCGAAATCCGGGGTCCCTGGAAGCTCCCCGCCTGCAGGGCTGACTGCTGTCCACTCCCAACTCCGGGTGCCAGGGTTCTGGTTCCCAGGCCTCCGGTCACCTCCAGTCACGTCTGGTCCTGTGAGCCCCGTTTTGTCTGCTCCTGAGACCCCAATCCACACTCCGGAGAGTGGGGGCACCTGGAGGAGGGGGGGTGCGGGGTGGCTGGGGGTCGGAGGCATGGAGGAGGATGACAGCAGCCCTCTGCCCGAAGTTTGGTCTGAGAAGGGGGTTCTCGTCTGGTTTTAATCTGAGGTCGGTGGCCCGATGCCAAATTTATTGTAAAACCTACATTTTAATAAGGGGCTGGGATCTGGAGGGAAGCTGCCCTCGTTAACCGTTTCCAGACCGGAGTGAGCGGCTGCCGGGGCTCAGGGTGGGGGTTCCCCACCCCCCACCCCGGGAAGAGCTGCGGCCTCTCTCAGCCCACAGCCAGCACCCCGAGGGCCAGAGACGCCCGTTTCCTTGTGGCTCGGATCTGACACGAAGCCGCCCACAGCTCTGGGGTTCCAGCTCATTGTCCTCATCCTCCCCGGACTCAGACCTCAGGGGTCTTGCAGGGCCTCTGTCAAAGCCCCTCATGTAATTATTATTTTTAAATATATTTTAATTGATTTTTTTACAGAGAGAAAGGGAGAGGGATCGTTAGAAACATCCATCGGCTGCCTCCTGCATGCCCCCCACCGGGGACGTGCCCACAACCTAGGTACATGCATGCCCTTGACCGGAATCAAACCTGGGACCCTTCAGTTTGCAGGCCGACACTCTGTCCACGGAGCCAAACCGGTTTCGGCCCCTCGTGTTTAAAAAACATTTTTATGGACTTCAGATAGAAACCTCAATGATGAGAATCACTGATCGGCCGCCTCCTGCACGCCCCACGCTGGGGATGGAGCCCACGTCCCTGGCCTGTGGCCCGACCTGGAATCAAATGGTGACCCCCTGGTGCATAGGCTCAACCACTGAGCCACGTGGGCTGGGCCCCCTCCATTTGGCAGATGGGGAAACTGAGGCTTGGTGCGGGACAGTGGTCAGCATGGCAATTGCCCCCCACCCCCCAACCCCCGCCAATTGGGTCCACTGAGATCCCAGCCCTGAGAACACACATTTCCCTCCTTCCGGCTCCCTCTCTGTTCCTGGGTTCCCAGTTGGGGGGGGGGGTGTCCCTGACCCAGGCATACAGGGTTGGAGCCAGTGCCTGCCCCTCCCAGTCTCTGAGGACGAGGAGAGCATCCAGGACAAAGGCAGTGCCCACCGGCCCCTCTCCTGGCGGGCAGGGCTTCTGGTGACCCTGGCTCTGGACCGTGCTGGCCTCCCCGGGAGGCCCCGACCCACCCGTGACTCTGGGCGCCTGGAAAATGTGAGTCTGAGGCTCGCTCCGCGAAACCCCACGGCTGCCTGGCGTGTTTCTGCCCCCCGCGAGGAGAGAAGGCCCCTCCCTCCCCACCCCTGGGTTGGCATCCATTGACTGAGCTTTGATTCTGTGCCTGGCACGGGGCGAGGGAGCCGCCTGCTGAAACGCGGGAGGGGCGCGCTGAGAGGGAGCTTTGTCCTCAGCCGGGGACGGTGAGGCTCAGAGAGGTGCAGTGGCTCACTCAGGTCACACAGCCAGGCGGGGGTGGGTTCATGTCCGTCTGTCTGTCCCCCCAGTGGCTGACATCTTGTTCACAGCTTCCAGACCAAGGTGACTTGCAGTTAAGGGCCCCGGGTGGGGCTTACTCCCCATTTCAGAGCTCTGGGCCCCTGGGGGCCGGCAGCCTGCAGCCAACACCTGCTGGCATCTGGGCGAGGGACCCCTCCCCACTCATTCATGTGGTTCGCTGCCCGCTCCCCCAGGCCAGGCTCCCGGGTCCTAGTGCCCTCAAGTCCGCAGGCCCCCTGCTCTGTGTCGGTGGCAGGGAGGGAAGTGTGTGTGGGGGGCATACTGTCTGTGTCCCAGCCTCCCCATCGGGGTGCACACTCAGGGCCTGGGTGGAGCCACCTGCAGCATCCCCGACGGTTCCCAGCCACACCCTGGGCAGCAGGCAGCCCTGACCCCGGAAAACTCCCCTTTACCATTTGCCGTGACCCCACCCCCTGTGGGCGTCCCAGTGGTCGGGGTGTGTACATTGAGGGGCTACACGCAGGGACCTTGCTAACTCACATTTGAAAGCAGAGTCTCTCCAGCGGGGACCCTGGGAGCCTGCCCTGTGGTCCCAGGGGTGAGGGGGCTGATTGCAGGTCTCCCCGATTTCTGGAGACGTCGCAGACAATTTCCTGGGGAAGCTCTGATGCCCTGCACGTGTCGGGGGGGCGGGGGTGGGGGACAGGGGTCCCTCACAGATGTTTCTGGAAAAGACTGCCGATCAGACAGGAAGCCCTGCCCCAGTCACAGTCTGACTGGCCTCTATTCTCGAACCCAGCACTGGGCCTGGCACGTAGTAGCTGCTCAGTCAATACTGAATGAGTAAATAGCCGAACGAATGACTGGAACTGGGGTCCCGATGGGGGGGCATTCCCCATTGCCTGCCTGCCAAGCAGTGGGAGACTCTTAGGCCTCCTCGACTGGAGGAAACTGTTAAAGGCTGCCCACTGCCCCTCCCACCTGTGAAGCAAATTTCTTTGTTGTTTGTAAACATTTTTTTAGCCCTGGCTGAGCAGCTGGGTTGGTTCAAGGGTCGTTCCTACAGGCCAAGGTTGTGGGTTCGATCCCCGATCAGGGCACGTACAGGGGCCAACCAATGAACGCATGAGTAAGTGGAATAATATAGTGATGTCCTCCCTCCCTCCTGTCCTCCCCTCTCTACCCCTCCTTCTCTCTCTCAAATCAATAAACTAAAATTAAAAAAAAAAAAAGGAGGAGCCAGAGCATGAGCCAGGGACCGGCTTCAGCTGGGCATGGCCGGAGCTCAAGGTCAGAGGAAGGGGACATCATTCTTCCCGCGGGGAAGCGGGGAGCAGAGGAGCCCTGGACGGGTCAGCCGAGGCCCCTGGCGGGCAGGGAGGGCAGGCAGGGCTGGGGCCAGGCAGCTGGCCATCCTGATGCCCTCTCAGCCCGGCCTTCCCTCTGCCCGACCCTCCCTCTGCCTTCTAAGGCTCAGAGCCAGCGGCCCTGCTCTGCCAGCCTCCAGCCATAAAAGGGACTTGAGCCCCAGCCCCAGGGTTGATCCCCACTCCCAGCCCCCCATTTCCAGGACAGGGACGGCTGCAAGGCTGGGAAAACCCACTCTTTCCACAGACACGTATCTTCCAAGGTTTTCTACGAACGCTCTTTTGGAAAGAAGGTCTGGGAACCACGGCCCAGGCCCAGTCCCAAAGACACCCCCACCCAGGGGCGGGGCAGGGGGGGGCAGCCCAGCGCAGCCCTGCCCTTTGCCCTCGCCCTGCTCTCTGCTCCCTGACACGCCATCCAGCGGGGACCACAGTGTCTCCTTCCCCCGCAACCCCCCTTCCCCAGCCTCCTCTGCTGGGAGTGGTCACCAGAGGCCATGCAGCCAGGCCTGGGAGTTTGGGGGGGGGGGGCAGGACCCTGAGACGGTCCAGAGAGAAAAGCATCTGGTCCTCTAAAGTGGAGCACCCCAATTGGCGGCTCTGGGGGTGGCGTGGTGCAGGCTGCTGCCCACAGCAGCCAGGGATTGGGGACCACCCTGAGGTTGGAGCAGTTTTGGGGCCAAGCTGGGTCAGTCCTGAGCGTCACCCTTCCTTTCCCGGCCCCCCTCCCTCCCACCCGGGGTCCCAGAGCCGCCAGCCCTGACACCCGCCCCCTCTCTCCCTTTTCCCCTCCATTCTGCATGGCTCAGCGCGGCCCAAACCTCATCCTCAGGGAAGCTCTGACTCAGAACTCGTACAATCTCACACACACACTTAAGAAAACAAACTTGGGGGGCGGGCAGAGTCCCTGGCCCTTGTGAGGGGTGCCGGGGAGGCTGGGCTTTCGGGGAGGCCTGCGTCCTCTTCCCGGAGACGGGTCTGCGGGCGGGGACCCACCCCGGTGCCCAGCGCGCCCGGAGGGGAGTGGGTGGAGGAATTGGGGAGGGAAGGGGGTCACCTCCCCATCCGGGCGGGGCTCCCCTGGCACGCGGCTGCTGGGAGTTGTGTGGGGGTGGGGGTGGCGGTGGGGGTTCCTTTTACGCACACAGCGAGGCTGAGGTCGACCCCGAAGCCCCGGGGGTGCCCGGCCCGGCGCGCCGCCCGCCCCGCCCGCCCCGCCCGCCCGGCCGCCCGGCCATGTGCGCGCCAGCCCGTGCGTGCGAGCGCGCCGCGCCGGTGGCGGCCAGAGCGGCGCCGCCGCACATCTGGTTCCAGGGAGGCCCTGGCGCCGGCCTCGCCGCAGACCCGCGGCCCAGACACACAGACGTTAACAGCGGCGCGCCCAGCCCAGCCCCGCGCGGCCCGCGCCCGCCGCCGCCGCCCGCCGCCCCGTGCGAGGAGCGAGCGAGCCAGTGCGGGTGGGAGCGGCGCGCCGGGCGGGGCGCGCGGGGAGGAAGAGGAGGACGAGGAGGAGGGGGGGGGGCGCGGGACACAGCCCCCCCATCCGCCCCCCTCTTCCTGCCGCCTGTCCGCCTCCGGCTCGGACACCTCCCTCCTCCCTCTCCCCTCCATCCCACCCCACTCCCTGGTCTCCGCCGCGCCCCGGGGGGAGCTGGGGCTGCCCCGGCTCTTCCTGGAAAACCAAGTTCACGGAAAACCCAACAGGCGGTGCCCACGTGCCCGGCCGCGGGCCAGGCGCTGGGCTGGGCGCGCCACCCGCCCGCCTGTAACGACCCGAGGAGTCAGGTCCCCGCGGCTGGCCTCCCCCCCCACATCCCCATCTCAAGGGGTCGGGACCACTGAGGCTGCAGAGGTCACTGGTCCGAGGTCACGCAGCCAGGAGGCCACCGAGCGGGGCGGTGGGGCACCAGCCCCCGCCCACAGGTGCCCCCTCCTGACTCCTAAGGGGCACACCGGAACCCAAGGTCACCCAAAGGTGGCCCTAACCGGTGCCTTTTTCTGGGGGGGCTGCTCCTTCCCCTTTTCAGAGACCCCACTCTGCTCAGCTGACTCCCCCCTAGCTGCTGGGGTCCTCCCGCCCAAGCACCGGGGGGCAGTGATTTTCCCTGGGGACGTTCCAGGAATGTGGAGGTGTCCTTGCCCTTGGCAAGCTTCCAGCACGGGGCTTATGCACCACTGCTCCCCATATCAAACCCTGGCCCCAGAGTGTGTGTGCCAGGCCCACGCCTGCTCTGAGACGCTCCCCGTGGAAGCTGCCTTCATTGGTCAAGGCCGTGTGCAGTGGGGGGGGGGGGGGGG